>JAQPZY010001668.1:5740000-5902500 GCA_029931535.1 Margaritifera margaritifera
GTTGCCACCCACCTGAGGGTTCTGGGAATCCTCATCCTCCAGTATTTTGATGACTGCTTGATACACAATGGCCTCAAGGAGTCCCTCTTGCAAGATCTGTCTCACTGCTGGTCCACAGTGACCCAGCTAGAACTCAGTTTGTACCTAGTGAAATAGAGCTGATCCTTTCTCAGGATTTTGTTTATGTGTGGATGAATTTTCTTACCAATCTTGGGCAAGTTCATGTTCCACTGAACAGGATAGACAAAATCCTGACTCTTGGCAGCTCTTCAAGCCAGGACTTCATTTTCAGCTTGCCTATATCTATCCATACCTGCCAACCATTACACTTTTGGCGTAATCATTCCGCTTTTTTTCATCTAATTATGTCTTATGCTTGCCTGTATATCGATAACGCTTTTCTGGTACATAAAAAAAAAATTGAAAATAAAGCAGTAAACAGTAGTGTTTGTCATTTTTATTATCATTACTTTAATCCCACACATCATATAAAACTGAGAATATTCTAAAAAAAGAAGAAGACTGCCACATAAGAATAATGTAAGAGTACATTTGTCATAGACCTCCCTGTACTTTCCTTATTTTCTTTTTATAGCAGCTGTATGTGACCCATTTCCAAGAAAACAGACGGGTTTCTTAAATATGAAAATTTGTAACACAGATTCATTAATATACAGAATTTCTTAGCAGACCAGTCTATACTTTAAAAAATGGCAGCAGATGTTAAGTGAAACAGGCTTTATCGATGTGACTATCGGATGTTATATATGACTGAAAAATGTAAGAGAAAACGGATCTTTTTAAACTTGAAAACATGTCAGATCAGAAAACAGACATCAGTAGTGCTTTACAAATTTAAAAAGATTAACATGAGAAGGGTAATACAACACACAGGTTGAGCACATGGTAATGATCATTGCTGAATTTGTGGAGTTGACTTTACGATCACTCTGCGAAAGTTGGACCTGTGGACTAGTTAAAGTGAGTGTTGTGTATATATAATTTGCCAATATGTTGTGTGGTTTGTATTCTGATACTAATTCACATGGATTTTGCCCATTTGTGACAAGAACTTTAACCAGCTGCAGATCCAGGTTAGTAGCAAAACTAAATGTACATTTTTCATACAGTTTATTGTAATTATGGCATTTATTATATAGATTACATATTTTATGCTCAGATTACGCTTATTTGCCACTTAGGTTATGCTTATACCTCTGTAGGGTTTGGCAGGTATGTCTATCCCTCCTGGGGATCTTGAACTCTGTTGTGGACCTAGTTCCTCTAGGAAGACTGTACTTGCACCCTCCAGTTTCTCCTTCTGGTGAACCAGAAATTGCACACGGATTCCCTGTCGGCTTGGATTGCACTGGGGTTAAAATTTTATCACCACTTGAGTGGATGGGCCAGTCAGGAACAGTTTCTGGCTGCAGTCCCAATGCATGCCCCTGAACCCTACTCCTATGTGTACAGTCAGATTCAGGTTGGGGCACTCACTTGGAGCCAGAAGGGGCAGTTCTTCAGGGCTTATGGTCCCTGAAAGAAGCTACTCTTCACATAAACAATTTGGAAATGAGGGCGTTATTTGTTTGCACTGTACAGGTGCATCAACCAATAAGGAGCCACTGTGTGATGGTCTCCTCTGACAACATGATGGTAGCAGCGTACCTCCGGTGACAGGTAGGCACACATTCTCCTCTTTGCATGGAGGTTTGGAACCTCCTTCACTGGGCAGCCTTGGAGGGGATTATCCTCCATGTTTGACATATTCAGGGCAAGAAAAATATTATGGCGGAAAGTCTGTCCAGGAGAGTCAAAGTAGTCTGCATGGAATGGTCTCTGCACCAGTCTATAGCAGAGTCCCTGTTCAGACTGGGGGAGACCCCTGGTGGACTTGTTTGTGATGAGACTGAACAACAAGCTCCCTTTTATGTCTCTACGCAGTCCCAGATCAGAGGGCCTGGACAGTGGACGCCTTCAGTCTAAGGTGGGATCATCTGTTCGCTTACACCTTCCCACCTTTCAGAATGATTCCACAGGTGCTTCACAAAGTCAGGACCTTCACTGCACCTTCACTGACCTTCCAGGCCAGGAGACATTCTATGTCCAAGGTCTTTGATGCAAAGTGGAGAATCTATTGTGATAGGTGCAGTAGGAAACACATTAGTCCTAGCTGCCCCTCTCTTAAGCACAGTGGCAGACTTTTTTCTTTTCCTGTTCGAAGACAGAGCATGTTCAGTTTATACTATTAGGGCTATAGTGCATCCCTGTCCAATACGCTCAAGTTCTCTAAGGGTCCGTCCATTGGATTGGACCCTCATCTTTCCGACCTTTTTAAGTATTTTGAGCTGCAGAGACCGGAATCTCGCTCACTAAATGCCTAGATGGAATCCCTCATGAGTGTTGTGGGCTTTGTCAAAAACTCCCTTATGAACTGCAGGGTGAAGCTTCCTTCCAGAAACTTACCTTAAAAACTGCTTTTCTGCTGTCCTTAGCATCTGCAAGAAGAAGGAGTGAGCTTCATGCTTTGTATATAGAAAAAGACTTACAGTTCAGCAGCAATTATGAATCTGTTTCCTTTGTCAGCAAGGTTTTTAGGCGAAAAACCAGCTTACTTTTGGTAGCCCCACTTCCTATAGAGGTCATCGGTCCTGCTAGAGATCCCTGGTCTCAGCTGTATGGACTAGTGATGATCAAGATAGACTTCTCTGCCCATTTAGGACATTATGATTCTATATGGCCCACATCAAAAGGGAGAAGAAAGGGAAGCATCTCTTCCTACCTATTAAGGGCTCCACTGATATCTCTGCATCCACCATTTCCAGGTGGATTGTCCTCACTATGAAGAAGGCTTATCAGTCCCTCACTAAGAGGGACCTTTCGTTGATGAGAATTAAACCCCATGAAGTCATGGCTATTGCTACTTCATGGGCCTATCTTAATCATTCGTCACTGGAGGATATTATGAGAGACCCATTTTGGCAGTCTCATACCACTTTCTTCTCCTTTTACCTTCAGTCTTTGTCACAGTAGTGGACACCCCTAACGTAAGAGTGAGTATACCCTTTTTTATACCAGTTTTTTTTTTTAGGCTATCAGCCTCCCTCTGAACTGGCAAATTCAGCAAGGCAAAAGGCAATATTGACAGGTTTTGTATTACTGCTATTAAAATGTATTTGAGTGTGGAGTACTGGTGGTAAACTAATTTTAATAATGTAATACTTACCTGTCACTATTGTAAGATTCCCTCCTCCCAATCTGCTTTGATGGACCAAGCTTAGTCTGGATCCAAGTCTAAGAGAAAGAGTATCCTGCATGAACCAATACAATGGTAGTCAGACTGGTTCTAGGTTCTTTCTGTTCTAGATTTCTAGAGTGTTCTAAATAATGGTAGGTTGGAATTATGAGTTTGGACGAGGGGACTTAGCGTCCCAAAAGGTAAGGCAATAGTGACAGGTAAGTATTACATTATTAAAATTAGTTTTACCCCCCACCCACCCCCACCTCCATTTTCATACTAGATTAGGATGTATGAATCGGTGAATCATCAGACGTTTAATTTTATAAGCAGAAAGTTATCCCCCTTGATCTCCCCTTTTTCCAATCTTTACTTTAGAGCCGTATTGCTTACCAGTTCATCACTGACATTAATGTCTGATTCAATGAGTCTTTAAGATATATTCAGAAGCATTTAACCAGATATTCTTGTCTTTGAATGCTAAAGGGATCCTTGCCAGCTGATCAACTAGGCTTGTCTGCAATATTGTTTGCAAACTGTTTGACCCAAAAATTTGTATATCTTCATGTGTGGTGAACCAAACCCCTTAGAGTCATTTTTGTAAATATGACACTCTTTACTTCACTTCCATTTAGGTAATATGACACTCTTTACTTCACTTCCATTTAGTAAATATGACACTCTTTACTTCACTTCCATTTAGGTAATATGACACTCTTTACTTCACTTCCATTTAGGCAATATGACACTCTTTACTTCACTTCCATTTAGTAAATATGACACTCTTTACTTCACTTCCATTTAGGTAATATGACACTCTTTACTTCACTTCCATTTAGGGAATATGACACTCTTTACTTCACTTCCATTTAGTAAATATGACACTCTTTACTTCACATCCATTTAGGTAATATGACACTCTTTACTTCACTTCCATTTAGGTAATATGACACTCTTTACTTCACTTCCATTTGGGTAATATGACACTCTTTACTTCACTTCCATTTAGGTAATATGACACTCTTTACTTCACTTCCATTTGGGTAATATGACACTCTTTACTTCACTTCCATTTAGGTAATATGACACTCTTTACTTCACTTCCATTTGGGTAATATGACACTCTTTACTTCACTTCCATTTGGGTAATATGACAGTCTTTACTTCACTTCCATTTAGGTAATATGACACTCTTTACTTCACTTCCATTTAGGTAATATGACACTCTTTACTTCACTTCCATTTAGGAGCAAAATTTAAAACTTCCTACTGTGAATTCACTTTCGTTCCTGGGTTACAATTTTTTTTCAGGATTATGTTGTTAATGCAAACCACAGATTTAAATACCATACTTTTTGGTGACAACACTATTCAGTTTATTATTAAAAAATTACTTTCTTTGTAGCTATCTTGTCATTTTTTTTATAAAAATGGTTTGCCTCAGATTAAACAGACCAAGCCTCAATTTCACAAAGATGAATATTAAGTTAAGTCTGGACTTGAGACATTTGGTTGGTCAATTTTAAGTCGGACTTAAATTGCAGCCAATTAGATCACTGGACTCTAAAACTTAAATTGAAGTCAGGACTTAAGTTCTGCTTGTGAAATTAGTCCAGGCTGTATAGCAAAATATATGCTAATTTTGTGTTTTACAGACTGCTATCGATTCTGCTTTAAGTATGAATGACCCAGCTGTGATTATAGATGTTCTGAATGTGTTAAAAGCCAAACCGTAAGTACTCAAGTCATAGTTAATTTTTGCTGTTATTTATAGTAGAGTAAACTCTTTGTTTTTTTAGTGTAATGCCTTCTCGCCTGCTTTTGCAGATAGCAGGACCTAGGTATAACTTTTCTGGCAATTAATGCAGTGATGGCAGCAGTGCCAGCAATTTTGAGATTATTTTTTAAAAAGTTCTTTACTTTCGAAAACAAAGAAAAAAAAGAATACACATATTAGTGCAACAGAGCAAAATAATATGCAAAGCCTAACTCATACTCAAACTTATAAAAGTAACAAAAGCACATCTTGAGTTATTTAATATGAAGCATAGGATTGTGTTTAGCCCAGCTACTACATTCATACAAAGTTGTAACAATTATAGATTTTTAGCTCTGTTGGTCATAGATCAGAAGAGTTTATGGGATGGTCTGTTGTCCATCGTTCATCTGTTGTTTGATGTTCTTCTGTCCATTAGCACAAGTTTGTTATCACTACTTCTGAACTACTTGGACGATTGTCATGAAACTTTACACACACATTCATCCCATGGTCTAGTTGGTCCTAGATGAAAATGGTGCTGCTAGCACATCCAATACGGCCACCACAGTGGCCATCTTGAAAATCTTGTTATTGCTATTCCTGAATGGATGGTCATGTCAGCATGGGGTTTTCAGTAAAGACTTCTTATGCTGTCTGGTTGGTCCTGAATGAAAATGATGCAGATCTGACATCCAATGTGGGCACCTCAGCAGCCATCTTGAAAATATTGTTATCACTACTCCTCCTGAATGAATGGGTATAACAGCATGGGGTTTTAACTAAAAGACTTCATATGATGTATAATTCGTCATAAATGCAAATGGTGCCAATATGATGTCCAATATGGCCACCATGGCAGCCATTTTGAAAATCTTGTTATCACTACTCCTCCTGAATGGATGGTCATATCAATGTGGGGTTTTCACTAAATGACTTCTTATGATGTCTAGTTGGTCCTAAATAAAAATTGTGCCGATCTGAAGTCCACAGCAGCCATCTTGAAAATCTTCTTATCGCAACTTCTCCTGAACAGAAAGTTAAATTGACGTGGGTTTTTTTCCAAAAGACTTCTTATGATGTCCAGTTGGTCTTAAATAAACATGGTGCTGATCTGACATCCAGTATGGCCGCCACACAGTGGCCATCTCGAAAATCTTGTTATTGCTTCTCCTCTTGAATGTATAGTCATATCAACATGAGGTATTCATTAAAAAGACTTCTTATGATGTCCACTTGGTCCTAAATGAAAATGGTGCCAATCTGACATCTAATATGGCTACCACAGCAGCCATCTTGAAAATCTTGTTATAGCTACTCCTCCTGAACGGAAAGTCATATTGACATTGGGTTTTCACAAAAGACTTCTTATGATGTCTACTTGGTCCTAAATGAAAATGGTGCTGATCTGGGGTCTAATATGGCTGCCACAGTGGCCAGTGTGAAAATCTTGTTATCATTACTTCCCCTGAATGAATGGCGATATCATCGTGGGGTTTTCAATAAAAGACTTCTTATAATGTTTTGTTGCTCTTAAATTAAAATGGTGCTGATCTGAAGTCCAGTATGTGGCCATCTTGAAAATCTTGTTTTAGCTACTCTGATGAAAGGGAAAGTCATTTTGACATGGGGTTTTCATCAGAAGAGTTCTTATGGTGTCTGCTTGCTCCTAAATGAAAATGACTAACCCTCAATATGGCCACCATGGTGGCTGCCTTTTAAATATTGTTATCTTTACTCCCAAATGGATGTCTATATCAACATGTGGTTTTCACCAATAAACTTCTTATGATATCTAGTTGGTCCTAAATGAAAAAGGTGCCAGTTGTACATCCAATATGGCAGCCATGACATCTGTCTTGAAAATCTTGTTGTCACTACTCCCCCTGAATGGATGATCATTGTGACATGGGGTTTTGACCAAAAGACTTCTGATGATGTCTGCTTTGCCCTAAATGAAAATTGTGCCAATCTGACATCCAATATGTCCACCACAGCAGCTAATTTGAAAACCTTGTTATCATAGAAGAATATTGGAGATGGTTTCAACACTCGGCAGTTATGGTCTTATCTTGAATTCCTGGAAATTCTTTTTGCCCAGTAGAGCATCAGTCCCTTCAAGGGACTCTTGTTATTTAGTTACAAGACAATATTCACCATATTAAGTAATACTGATATTTATACTACTTGTATGTTAACAACTCTTGCGTAACTTTTTTAACATGCCTATATAGGAACATCCTGTATTATTTTTAAAAAAAGCACTTTATATACAGACCATTTTGTATCAAAGTTATCCCAGTTGCAGTTCACTTAGCAAGATTATTTTTGACTGAAAAAACATAATTTACATTCATTTGGACATTGGCAGAAAATAGGGTATTTTCTTACATACAAATATATATATATATACATATATATACATACAGTCAAACCTGTCCTAATGGTCATTTTGCAGTGGTCACATGTTCACAACGGCCTTTCTAATTTCCCCCTGGCAATTTCCTATGTAAATGTCTTGTATGTAATGGTCATCTGCCTTCTGCGACCACCGGTCAGGTGTTTCCTAACCAAATAATGTTTTCTCCCTGCCCTAAGCGGTCGCTGGTGCGTATCTACAATGACCACTCAGTCTATGCAAACTAATTTTTTGCTTCATGAGGAAGGCATGGTTTTAATGAAGAAATATCATGTGAATCAGTGTGCAAACATTTCTTATCTCACTTGTACTCACCGTACTCCAGTGATGCTGACAGTGGAATTCAAAGGTGTCAATATGTCAAATTCGAAAGCAAGGCAGTTTTTATCATTAGAGGAGAGGGTCAAAGCAATTCATTTGCTGGTTTGAGGGAAAATTAGTTTTGTTATCACAGTAGAAATGAAAGTCGCCTTTTGTACCAGTGTGACAGGTATAGTTTGATATCTTCATATATTTGCCTGTGGATTAAAGCTATCTCTGAAGAAGAAAGTTCATCTTTGAGAAGAGATACGAGTTACATCCCTTTTCATTAGGGTCGGGGGTCATTCAATATTTAAACCTTGTCTCTGAAAACAGGCAAAGTTTCAGTTCGTGGGCCACAAATAATAGCCATATATGGCTTCTTTTGATTTCCTGTTCATCACAAGCTTCTCTCATCAGCCGACTGTCTTTTGATCACGACGAGTTGAGCAACTGGCTAATCCAGGTATTATTTTTAAAGTGTGAACAGCTGTTTCCAAGTGAAACTTCTACAAGCTGGCCGACCAAAGAGTCAGTCTTCTGTTTTACAGTCATATGTAAGCTGTCAATAGTGAAATTATTGTTTTGTCACGGTGAACAAAACAAGCTAAGATTGGTGATTATTTTAAATCAGTGATGATTTAATTCATAGGATGTATTCAAGTGAGCAGGATACAGTAATCTTGTGTGAAAGATAAATTTGGGAGAGAACAACATATACATTTATTTTATGATTTTGTTGAATACTGCACATAAAATAATCTTGATAAAATAATAATAATAATAATAATAATAACAATAATGATATTCAGTGCATGGTATTTGTTCAAAAACCAATTTTAAAAGGTGTACCTGTGTACAGAGGTCACCTTTGCATAAAGGACAGTTTTGCCTTTTCCCATGGGGGTTCAGTAACAAAATAAACAGATTCAGTACATAATCTGCCTGTTTGTCAATTATCCCAAGTAAAAATCTTTTCTTGTTGAGTACAAAATGAAACAAGTGTTGACATTACTCTTAATCGAATCCAGAAAACTATAAGGAAAGGCATTTGTTGTTATAAAGTTCCAGAATATCTGAGCTACTGCTTCTACTGCATTCTCATATAAACAACATGTGTTTGCTGACACTTTTACAATTTTACAAAGAAAATTGTTTGTAACCAAAATTCTATGTACTATTTTAAATATAAACCAATTTAGTTTTGGACATTTTATAATCTGTACAAGTAACTAAAAATGTTTAGGCCAATCAAATGTATATTATCTAATTTGAGACTACATTTTAGATGTAAGCTTACATGCATTTGAACGAAGTCTCTGATAGATTCTTCTACTACCCTTTTTGTCTCTCATTAAAAGACAAGTAGATTGGTCATGGTATAAAACTGTAAATAGTCATTTAGTATTTATTTTTATATACTTTTTTTGCATTTATTACACTTAAAAAATTCTAAGAAATGTGTTTTAACTTGGAATGTGTTAATAAAGGTATCATAACTAATCCAAGTTCCATCTACATTAACAAAATCATTCACATACATCAATATTCAAACCAATGTCTCACAAATATACTATTATTTCCAATTTTAATATTTGGATTATACCATATCTGTATCTGCAGCAAATTCTCTCTGTGACTTATTTCAGATTTACTTAATAGTTGCCTGTATGTAGTAAAAACATCTGTCCAAAATCTGTTCAGTTTTTTAGATACTTTTTTAAAAACAAAATCAGTTCCAAAAGAGAACAAATTTTACGTATATGGAGAAGATGTACCATGTATACTTGTGTATTAGCCAGGTACAAATGCAAACAACATAGACCCTGATCTGCCATCGTATAATGCACCGGCAGATCAGGGTCTATGTTGTTTGTTCTACTGATTAGTCTTTGCAAACTGCATAGACCCAGATCTGCCGGCGCATTTGGACCAGGATAATACGCGAGTATATATGGTAATTAAAATTATTAACACAGTTATTGATTTAAATTGTATCGATAAATATAATTATTGATAAAAGTTGATTTTAAAACACAAATAAGATTATGACTTTTACTGTAGTACAACATAGTTAATGCTGTACCAGGGATTGTCATAGGAAGGAACAGGAGTGCAAAATTCTGGGGGGAAAAAACAGATTTTCAGAAGGGAGAGTTGAACATAACAATTAAAATTCTTATAATTGAATAGAGGTGATAATCCCCAAGTGGGTCAGATTTGGCTAAAATATGGGTATCAACTTGACTGCTGTATCACATACATCATATTTGTTAGGGCCCTGCATTGAAATGTGGGAGCCCTGTATTAATCATCTTTTCCATCAGTCTGTCTGTCCATATGTCTGTTCATTCACACTTTTTGTAGCCATCAAAGCTCTGCAACCCTTACACATAATTGGATGCCATTTGGTGAGTGAATTGCCAATTACATGTAGATGTGGCTTTTAAAGGTTTTGTCTTTTGGGGTCCAAATTTTGATGGAGTTTTTACCTTTTCACTATCAATTTTAAATCTCTACTACAGCAGATCCTTGTAATCAGCATAGGTCAGGAACCATTCAGTATATTCTGATACAATTTGGTGTGTACATTTTCTTATAGACCTAGATTTGCCTTTTATTGGTTTGGTCTCGTCAGCTCCATTTTGGATAGTCATGGCTCTTGGAAATTACCTTTATGTCTTCACATGGGACATTGCTTGTAACTGGCACAGCTCAAGAATCATTCAATGTACCTATTCAGCATGCAAGGGACCAAGTGTGCACCTATTCAGCATGCAAGATACCAAGTGTGCACCTATTCAGCATTCAAGGGACCAAGTGTGCACCTATTCAGCATGCAAGGGACCATGTTTATGGGACATGTAGCTTAAATCTGGTGGGATAATCCTGCAAATAAGTGCTCAGAGTTCAACACTGCACAGTTGAGTAGTCGGCACCTTTAAGTAATTACTACCTGTCCGGTAGGTGAATAATTTTCATAGATGTGCAGAAGTAACTTTAGAGTTTCTTGGCAGAGGTAACCTAACCTCATTGTCACTACTGTCATTCATCTCTGACATAAATTGCATTCAGCATTAACACAGAAAACTGGAAATCTGTGGTAGGCAGCATTGTCTTTATGTTTGTCATAGTAATTCATTTTCCCACCGTAATAGGCAAGCCCCCATGGATTGATTTTGAAAATTCAAAGATGTGCACATTTACAAATTATAATCTGGGCCCAAATGCAAACAACATAGACCCTGATCTGCCATTGCATAATGCGCCGGCAGATCAGGGTCTATCTTTGTTCTACTGATTAGTCCTTACGAACTGCATAGACCCAGATCTGCCGTCGCATTATGCATTATGCGATGGCAGATCTGGGTCTATGCAGTTTGCAGTTGGTATCGGTTTACACGCAAGTATATACGGTACCCCAAATCTATCTCATGCTTTGGAGTCTTTTGTAAATGATAATGGTGGAGTTGAACAGATGCATGCATGTATGGATGGCAAGATAACAGTTTCCTCTACATTTTCAAAAAAGAAAAGAGAAAACAATGAGGATGTGAAGGTAGTACATATGTAGATTACAATATGATGGTTGCAATATGTGATACAGCATATAGAAGATTTTAAATGGAGTCATTTTTTTAAAGTGTTTCTTTGTCAATATAAAAATGCTTTAAAAATATCTTACTATATTACATCCAGTCATTGTTAAGAAGTTTAACCAATCATATTTTTGTTATATTACACATGTAATGTTGCATTATGATGTTGCACAAAGCATTAGTAAAAGGCCTTGGGATTTTTAATATAAATCAGCTCTTCCCACTGAACATTTTTCAGTGATTTATGAAACAAAACACGAGAAATTTGTGTGTCTGTATGTCTCTGTGTGTGTGTGTGTGTGTGAATATATCAAATCTTAGTCTTTTCTTAAAACTAATATCTGTACAAATATAACCAGTCTTGTGTAGAATTCATACATGTTTGCATAAATATAACCAGTCTCACATGTAGAATTCATATATATTTGTATAAATATAACCAGTCTCATGTAAAATTCTGTGTAAATATAATCCTATCTCGCATGCAGACCTGCCATTCCTTACAATATGACCATAAGTCTTAATGAAATGACCCTTCAATTACAGATTTATGGAATAATAGCAAAAAATATGAAAATACAGTCATTGCAGTTAAATCTGGATATTGGCTTGTCCTGGTCTGGTCCAGATCAGGGTTTTCAAATTAGATTCAGTGGAGTTGGTCAGGGAACCGGACAAACCTACAGGAGTACCTTAGATGCTTTAATTTGCTCATGTTTTTCATGCAAAATGTCTGCATCATCAAGCCTTTGTTTTTATATTATAAATAGCATTTTCTAGAAATGTCATCCAACAAATGAAAATACTTGAAGGCAAAAGGTACCATCAGCCTCCTAAAACGTTCAAACAATCAACACAGAAGTATAAAAAGCAATATTCAGATTCTCGGATGCGCCTTGTGAAAAAAAGCAGGAAAGGCAACAGTTACATTTTTTGGACAACATGTCATGTCGATATGAGTATTGCTTATGGTAGAAGAGATTAATGCCACCATGTGAAATTTTAAAAAAGCCCCCCCGACCCTTCCTCAGAAACAAAGACTAAACAGAGTTGAGAGATCTAGCAAGGAGCCATTGACTCGTGGGGTTTGGAATTGCAGTTTCTGAAACTGTAGTGGAGATCATTAAGGTCTCAGTATACTTTACATACTTTTTAGTTGATTATAATATTGCCTTTGTCGCATTAGATCACACTTTTGAATTTTTCAAGTGCATGTTTTCCAAGTCGACAATAGCAGTACATATTTCATTACACCTTACTCAAAATTGGTTTAACTTACAGAACAATATTGACTGGCATTGAAAGGTCTTGTTTGGGTTATCAGGTCTGTACGTGTAGAATTCATAGATGTTTGTATAAATATAGCCAGTCTCATATGTAGAGGCCATACATTTCCATTTGGATCTGTAGAATATATCTAGCATTATATACATGTTTCATAAATGTTGTATTTTTATTTTCCAGGGGATTATGGAATCTAGATCTCTCTACCAGTCTTCTCCCTCATCTAAAGGATCTGTTGTGTAGTAAATATGAAAGGTAACTGAACTGAAGTAAAAGTTAATGAAGTATGAAAGTCAGCTTTGCATAAAATTATTCATCCAGGTGCTAAATTTCATTAACTCTTTTATTTTGAATTTTACAGTTTGAATGTCTTATTGTACTATCTGTAAATGTGGAACATAGGTTTGAATTTGTCAACGTTAGGATTCCGTGTTCAAGTAATTGAAAGTCATTTATTATTTATATTTGTTGCTGCCTTCAAATAAAACTTCTGGTACATTACTATATGCCCTAAGTTTGTATACAGACATACTTGGGTTTCCTGTCTTGCCTGCTTAGGAAGCTTTGTCATCATGACATCATTCACAGGCAAACCGCCACATTTTGCAGAACTCTTATCTTTAGCTTTTCTTTACTATTTTTTTATTTTACCATCTTTTCATTTCAATGGATCTTGTAACTTACCTTTAAGTCATGATGTAGTCATTTTATCCCAGGACCTGATAAATACCAACTTGAATGTTAAAGTTTGACTTCCTTTTGTGATATCAATCTACAGTAGAACTTCGAAAAGTCAAAATGCTAGGAGTTCAAATTCTTTAGTTAGTTTTTGGGTGTTTGAGTTTTTGAGGTAGCAGTCAATAGAAGGCTTTATACCAACACTGAGCTAGCCATTTGAGTGATACTGAGTATTTGAAAAATTGAGGTTTGGTTTATCAAGGTTTTACTTTATGTTTTTCAGTTGTTCCAGACATAATTCCTAATAGATCGTATATTCTCAGACCATTTTAAACAAAAGACTCAAGTTCATGTTCAAAACAAAAAGTCTGATGATTCATCAAGTAATAGATTTTTCTCCCGACTTGGAAATTATACATGAAAATGACAAATGCAGCATTTTGATTGGTCAGAATATTTTTGAGCAAGATTTGGAGTTGAGTTAAATTTTACAGCAGATATTATAGATGGAAGACACTTGTGTCATTAAAATTTAATATTCAGGTACAGGATCCAAAGTTATGAAAATGTAAGTTCTGAGGATCTAATCATATTCCAAGTCAAATTGCAAAATGTCAGAATTTATCAATTTTTACTCTTAGCTTCTGTTTCTTGCTCAAAAGGTTTTGAAAGTACTGGGAGTAGATTGTTGCTGTGACATCAGTGTGTTCCATATCTTCAAATAACACTCAAGTTATGACTGAAATTGTCATGTGTGACTAAAAATTAAGAATAGGCAAGTGAAAATGGTCAGATATCTTTAGAATCATAAATGCAACAAGAAGAAAATTACATGATTTTCTAATTACAAGTATATACTATGTTTTTTGCTAAAAACATTTGGAAAATGTGATTTAAATTCACAGCAGAATCCCTTTTCGATTGTGAGACTGCTGGTTTCTGCATTAAGTTGCCATCTTATATGTGACTGGTCCAGCTTACATCCTGTTTAAAGTAACCAATTTAACACATGACCTGTGCAGTCAACCTCAGTGAATGGTATGGAGCTGGAAAATTAGTCAGCATTAAAATTACTATCAGTCAGACTACCATAAATGCAGATATGGCTAAGGCTTTATTAATATAAACTATCAGAAGAAGAAAATGAAGGTTAAGGGCCTTTGTCAGTGAATTTGAGGTCAGGCAATATGTAGAGAAATGGTTTATAGAAATCAAAACAGTTAATTTTAATGGCTGGCCTGAGGTTGAAGCGGGTGATGATTGTTGACAGTTCTGTCAGATCTGGATATACCATTAAAAATAACCTTATGCTTTTTGATAGTTACTCTAATTTGCATTAAACAAAAACCTTCACTTTTTGTCATCTTCTACCATTAATTCCACACTCATCTGATTTCTGCTGTCAATGTCTAAGGTGATCAAATTATTAGGACTTGGCAACATCATTTTTTAAATGGCCACTAAAATGTTTAAGTATGTCACCCTATGGCTACTAAAGTTTGATAGGTACATGGAACACTAAAATATTAAAGAAGAGGCAGCACTGCTAACCATTATTCCATTTGTACATTTTTTAGACCAAACATTAGCAAGAATTGTACATCAGAAATGTGTATTTCGTTGCAAAGATTTGGAGGTGTCAGATATTTTTTCTTGCCTGTATTAGCAGATAGCAAGACATGGTGGTTATCTTTTTCTCCATCAAATACATTACACAATCATATTAACCTTGGCCTTGGGGGGGGGGAAACTCCACTACATCCCAAAGCCAGCTCTCCTGAAAGACTAAAAATTCGTCTTTCCTGTCTGTGTGTAAAGTAACTCTTTCAAATTATCTCCCTTTGCCCACTCAAGGTGGCCACCCATATACTGGAAGTTTACCAGTTTAAGCTTTTGCTCAGGACTGGCAACAACAGATTGATATACCTCCTGAAGCTATTGATAATTTTATTTCTTCAAACCATCCATCCACTAAGTTTTACGGTTTAGACACTTTATACACAAGAAAATATAGATTTGCAAAAAAGAAATGTTTAACACATGCCTTGTAAGAAATAAAACAAAAACTGTACAAGAGTATTTTCCTTATTCAGTCATTACAATATTCCACCAAGTCAATATGCATTAGAAAACAAAGTAAATAAAAATGTGGCCCTCTTTATGGGAGCTGCTCGTGAGCTAGAATCTGCTTGAAGCACACTATACATGACTATGATGATTCTCAAAATGTGCTAGGCTGATCCAAGCATTAGAGTGTATTCTGGGTTGATCCCAGATTAAGTAGAAACTGTGCTAGTTTGATCCCAGCATAAGAGTATATTCTAGGTTGATCCCACCTTAAGTAGAATACTAAGCTGATCCCAACAGGACGAATGTATGATTTCAAATTACATGTATCTTAACTTAACAAATTTGAATATCAAAAGATTATGGTATGAGTCCATGGTGTGATCTGGGCTGAACCCAGTCTACAACAAGACCTGGATAGTCTGAGCTGATCCCAGAAGTCTCAAGATGAGGGGGAGGGGGGGGGGGGGGTGATCTCCTAATTCAAGCAGTAAAAAAATATGTATTAAACAGGCTTGTCATTATTATTAGTATAGAATATGAGTATCTGATTGAGGAAGAAGGTCAACATAAATTTCATTTTTCTCTCTCTCTCTCTCTCTCTCTCTCTCTCTCTCTCTCTCTCTCTCTCTCTCTCTCTATATATATATATATATATATATATATATATATATATAACAAAAGTATCAAATGAGAACCTCCAAGAGGATCATAGTTTAAGTTGTGTTACTCTGTTAACATTATTTTTTATTTTTGGGGTGAGTATTCATTCATCTGTGTGTTTGTTGAATAGTAGACATGGGTTAATTCATTTATATTTTCTGTGTTTTCTCTTAGTGAGTTTCACGTAGTATGTAAATATTTATTGCATTCTGCTCTGTCTTTTTCTCACACGGCCAGTAGCCAAGTGAGGTTATGGTATGGCCTTTTGTCCATAATCCATCGTGTAAGTGTATGTCATCAAGACCTCAGATGTGTTTAATTATGAGTAACATCCGTGATCTTGCATCTGATTGGCTGAGCTTGTGGAGACGTGAAAGGTCATATTTCTGATTAGATTTTGATCAGGTTTGGTATGTAAGCTTTTATCGTCAAGATCTCAGGCGAGTTTGATTATGAGTGACATACTTCGCATGCTGACCTGTTCTGAGCAGCTTCCTTCAGTCTTCTGAAGACAGAATTCTTATCACCTGTTGCCTTGCAGTAGTTATTGAAAATGTTAGCCAAGACATCAAGACATGCCTAGTCTACAGCCATGGTGCTGAGTTACTCCACTTCTGCAGAGATGTCACTTTTGACACCTCAAAGGTCTTTCTAGACCAAAGCAAGAACCTCTTCAGGGCTGATCCCCTGGAATCGGAGACCTTATTCAGCAGTCTTGTACCTTCCATTGCCTCTCTGGATCTGAAGGATCATCAACACAGGTCCCTTGCTTCGGCTCCTGGCTGGTCAAAACTGACCAGGAAGTGAACTCAACCTAATCATGCCATGGGGCGGACCAAATTCCAAAAGGTTATGCAACTGCAACAGCCCAGTAGACAACCCTCTTTTAAACCCCCTCCGCAACAGGCATACCTCTTTAAAACCAGTAGGAGCCTAATTAGCAGTCTCTTCAGAGTTTTGTTTGGACATCACGGAAGATTGGTGTATCCTTTCCATAGTAATGGGGGGTTTAAGTCTGCGTTTCACAGAACAGGAGAACTCCCTCCTCTCTCAAGGACCCCCATCTTGTTCCAACAGTGAAATATAATCATACTAAAGGAGGAGGTGTACACACTTCTTCAGAAGGGTGCAGTAATTCACACACGTGGAAAATGATGATGTGTGACAACTCCCGCAAATTAGTTGAAAGTCACACATATAAAAAATGTACTCTGTGCAGTATGTAATTTTTATTGAACTGTTAAGATAAATTGAATAAATAGAAATCAAAAAAGAAATTAAAAAGTAATTATATTTTTTTGATCGGAATACCTCTGTCCATTCCAAAGTATGCAGATGTAGTTTAATGCAAAAGGATGCTAGGAAATTCCATTAATTATTTATAACAGAAACATGTGTCATAGAGGAATTTTGCATTTGATGCCCCTTCCTCTCATTCGTGCATGCACAAACTTTGGAGAGGCTAGAAAATTACTGATTCTTTTCAACTTCAAGTCAATGGTGGCACGAATGTGCTAACTGAACAGCAGAATAAAAAAAGTGAATCATGAAGTGGAGTTTTTGCCAAGTGAAGGATAATAGTTTTAAAATGATGTCAGATGCTAGGTTAGATGAACCGACAAAAAGAAACCAAAATTTGATGCAAAGTTTTGAAAATCTTGGCTGTTACAGTACAAATGGATACAACACAACAACAAGACAGGAGGTATGTTGTGTAATATTCTCAAAAGTTCTGGGAAAAATAACGCTTTTATGTCAGAAGTCTGCTGTTTGAGGACGTCAGTTCATATACATTTTGGAGCAGAGATATCCATGAGACAATAACCTGTGAACTGTGGAAAATTCTACAAAACATCCATAAAGAACAGTTTCCCAACTTGTTGAAGCTGGGTAAGCTAGGTATACATATGCCCCATTCAGATGGCAGACTGTGAAAGGGGGTTCTCAGCATACAACAATATTCATACACAGATAAGGAACAGAATTAATCAGCAGATCAATGGTTATACAACTAGAGGGGATGTCTTTTGAGGATTTTGATTTCAAAAGAACCCTAACAGAGTGGAGCAGAAGAAAGAGAGATGGATGTTTAAGTGTCAGGTAAATATTGAACCATAGCCATTTCCTCCCACCTTTATTTTCTACTTCCCCCTTATTCTGGTGACAAAGGGGGAGATCCCCCTTTAGATAAAATCCTGGCAGCATTTCTGGTGCATACATCAAGTCAGGGGTCATTGTGTGATGGTCTCCTCAGACAACACATCGGTGGTTGCATACCTCAGACGACATGGAGGCACTCATGCTCCTTCTCTCTGCCTGGAAGTCTGGAACCTTCTATGCTGGGCAGAATCAAAAGGAATTACACTCTGATTTTGCCACATTCTCAGAAAGAAAAACATCCTTGCAGACAGTTTGTCCAGGACAGGCAAGGTAGTTCTTACAGAATGGTCTCTGAATCAAGCAATTGCAAAGTCCTTGTTCGGTCTATGGGGTAAGCCTCTAGTCGACTTGTTTGCAACAAAACTGAACAGCAAGCTCCTGTTCATGTCTCCTGAGTCCCAGACCAAAGAGCTTGGGCAGTGGACACATTAAGCATGAGAGGGGATCAGCTGTTCACTTGTACATTCCCACCCTTTAGGTTGATTCCACAGGTACTTCAGAAGGCCAGAATATCCACAGCTCGGATTATCCTGATAGCACCTCTGTGGTCTCTCAGGTCTTGGTTCAACAACTTCCTCAGCTTGTTGATAAACCAACTCAGGGTGTTACCACATTGGAAGAATCTACTTTTGCAACACAAAGGGAGTCTTCTTCACAACAGCCCTCAGATTCTCCTCCTTCATGCTTGACTTGTCTCAAGTGATCTATCTGCCAGATGAAGTTTTCGAGCAAGATTGCTGACTGCATCATCCAGGCCCATAGATGATCTATCTCTAAGGTCTATGATGCAAAGTAGAGAATCTTTTGCAATTGGTGCACTAGGAAATGCATCAATACCAGCCGCCCTTCTCTTTCTAGAGTAGCAGATTTTCAACTCTTTTAGCAGAGATCATGTTTGGCCTCCACAATCAAAGGTTATAGAGAAGCCCTTTCAAACACACTTAAATTCTCCAAAGGGTCAGGCCATTGGCTCAGATCCTCTCTTAGCGGATCTTATTAAGTACTTGGAGCTGCAGAGACCAATGTCTTGCTCCTTGATGCCAAGGTGGAATCTCTTGTTTTATGGGCCTTGACAAAACCCCCTTATGAACCTTTGAGTGATGCTTCATTTGAAAATCTTATGCTTAAAACTGTCTTTATTCTAGCTGTAACTTCAGCATGGAGAAGAAGCAAAATGCCCTCTCTATTGAGGAGCGATGTTTGCGGTTCAGTGGAAATGACGACTGTTTTCCTAGTATGTCAGCCAGGTTTTCTCACAAAAAAACAACTTCCCTCAGTACTTCCATCACCGATAGAGATCCCCAGTCTCCGTCGCATCTGTGCTGGGGACAATCAGGATAGACTCCTTTGCCCAGTCAAGGCACTTAGGTTCTATTTGGCAGCTCCAAAAGGGAGAAGGAAGGTTAAGAAATGACTTTTTCTTCCCTCAAAGGGCTCAGTTGATATTTCAGCAGCCACCATCGCTAGATGGATTTCACTCATTATCAAGAGAGCTTATTGGTCCCTCACTGAGAGAGACCTTTCATGCATGAAAATAGAAGCCCATGAAGTAAGGGCTATCACCACTTCTTGTGTGCCTGTCTCAATCATTCATCCTTGGAAGACATCATAAAGGCTGCATTTTGGATATAGCACATGACCTTCTCCTTTTACCTTCATTCCTTAGCAAATCAGAGCCAAAGTATTTTTTTCTGGGTCCAGTAGTTGTGGCACAAACTGTGACCCAAACTGCTGCTATTTAACAGCAGTGGACACTTCTCCTTAAGGTGAGTAATTTTGTTCCAATTGAGGTCATCAACCTCCCTCCTAACTGACAAATTCAGCTACACAATAGTGACAGGTAAACATATTACCTGATAATAAAATGTAGTTTGGGGGGGGGGGGGGTAAAACTAATTTTAATTATGTAATACTTACCTGTCACTATTGTCAGATGCCCTTCTCCAACCCCACTCTGATGTCCTTCATTAGTCAAGGTCCTAGAAAAGAATGAAGAGATGCTACTGTGCATGGGCCTATGATGTGGAGTCAATCTCGGTAGAGGTACATGTTCTAGAACTTCCTAGAACAGGAGGATGGTACATCTGGCACAGACAAGGGTTTTTCCATTGTGGAAAGGGTAAGCTACACACTAGTGACAGGTAAGTATTATATAATTGAAATAAGTTTTAACACCACCACCCCCCACCCACCCAAAAAAACAACAGCATTTTCATGGTGGATTTAAGTTTTTGGACATGCATTATCCACACACAAAACTTAACTCCACCATTAATAAGATATACACCGTATTGTGTTAATTGGATAGAAAAATTTGCCATTAAAAATGGCAGATAAAGAAGTTGGATAAATAAATTAAATTCTGAATGACCTTTCAGAAAACTGCTCATGTGTGTACAGTTGTATTAAAGCAATTTTTCAACTTGAGGGAAGTTGGATGTAAACTGTATACTATGGATGTTCATATTCAATATTATTATTGTATTTTTGAAGAAGACATGTAGATTATAATGCATAATGGCACTAGTAAAACTTCTTTTCAAGGAAAATGATGGATATTGACACATTTCTTGCTTTTTCCATTATTTTTTTTATCTATTGATAGTCCAATATCTGTTTCAGTTACGTGATGACATCAGGGGAATCCTTAAAAATTGTATTGAAAAATTTTGGTCCTGTGATAAAGGCAAATCTCATGTCACCACCTAGTATGGGAGTGGATATTTCCAGGGAAGAAAGGTATTAGAATCAGAAATCTACAGTGCAATATTTTTATATTTCTTTTTCTTTTGTCTCGCCTTTGACTTGCAAGACATAGTTATGACTTTTCTGTAACAGCAGTGATGGTAGTGTTAACAATCTTATGGTGCTTTGTTTATGTTTTTAAAAATCTTATATCATTTGTATCGATGTCTGTATTCAACAGTTTTGGTAAATACCATATATACTCAAGTATCAGCCTATATCAACTGCAAACTGCATAAACCCAGATCTGCCGTTGCATAATGCGCTGGCAGATCTGGGGCTATGCAGTTTGTAGGGACTAATCAGTAGAACAAATAACATAGACCCTGATCTACCAGCACATTATGCAACAGCAGATCAGAATCTATGTTGTTCACATTTGAACTTGGCTTATGTGCGAGTATAAATGGTACTGTATTACTATATGTATGAAGTTTGTATCCTGATATACATAAGGAGTACTTGTCTTACCTGCATAAGCAGAATCATAACACAATACATGGCTTGAAATCCAGATATACATAAGGAGTACTTGTCTTACCTGCATAAGCAGAATCATAACACAATACATAGCTTGAAATCCTGATATACATAAGGAGTACTTGTCTTACCTGCATAAGCAGAATCATAACACAATACATGGCTTGAAATCCTGATATACATAAGGAGTACTTGTCTTACCTGCATAAGCAGAATCATAACACAATACATGGCTTGAAATCCTGATATACATAAGGAGTGCTTGTCTTACCTGCATAAGCAGAATCATAACACAATACATGGCTTGAAATCCAGATATACATAAGGAGTGCTTGTCTTACCTGCATAAGCAGAATCATAACACAATACATGGCTTGAAATCCTGATATACATAAGGAGTACTTGTCTTACCTGCATAAGCAGAATCATAACACAATACATGGCTTGAAATCCTGATATACATAAGGAGTGCTTGTCTTACCTGCATAAGCAGAATCATAACACAATACATGGCTTGAAATCCTGATAAACATAAGGAGTGCTTGTCTTACCTGCATAAGCAGAATCATAACACAATACATGGCTTGAAATCCTGGTAAACATAAGGAGTGTTTGTCTTACCTGCATAAGCAGAATCATAACACAATACATGGCTTGAAATCCTGATATACATAAGGAGTACTTGTCTTACCTGCATAAGCAGAATCATAACACAATACATGGCTTGACATCCTGATATACATAAGGAGTACTTGTCTTACCTGCATAAGCAGAATCATAACACAATACATGGCTTGAAATCCTGATATACATAAGGAGTGCTTGTCTTACCTGCATAAGCAGAATCATAACACAATACATGGCTTGAAATCCTGATAAACATAAGGAGTGCTTGTCTTACCTGCATAAGCAGAATCATAACACAATACATGGCTTGAAATCCTGATAAACATAAGGAGTGCTTGTCTTACCTGCATAAGCAGAATCATAACACAATACATGGCTTGAAATCCTGATAAACATAAGGAGTGCTTGTCTTACCTGCATAAACAGAATCATAACACAATAAATGGCTTGAAATCCTGATATACATAAGGAGTGCTTGTCTTACCTGCATAAGCAGAATCATAACACAATACATGGCTTGAAATCCTGATAAACATAAGGAGTGCTTGTCTTACCTGCATAAGCAGAATCATAACACAATACATGGCTTGAAATCCTGATATACATAAGGAGTACTTGTCTTACCTGCATAAGCAGAATCATAACACAATACATGGCTTGAAATCCTGATAAACATAAGGAGTGCTTGTCTTACCTGCATAAGCAGAATCATAACACAATACATGGCTTGAAATCATGATATACATAAGGAGTACTTGTCTTACTTGCATAAGCAGAATCATAACACAATACATGGCTTGAAATCCAGATATACATAAGGAGTACTTGTCTTACCTGCATAAGCAGAATCATAACACAATACATGGCTTGAAATCCTGATATACATAAGGAGTGCTTGTCTTACCTGCATAAGCAGAATCATAACACAAGACATGGCTTGAAATCCACATATACATAAGAAGTGCTTGTCTTACCTGCATAAGCAGAACCATAATATGATTCATGGTTTGACATCCTGCTACACATAACCCTTGTTTTATAGTCCAAACAAAATCCTCAAAATGTGTGATTGGTCACTGTTGCCTTGTCAACGTAGTATCGGCTTTGTGAATCTTTTTTTAGTAGATGGCTTGAGATGGGTTGGCAGGAATTACAAGTTTGTATGAAAGTGATTGCTTGTTTGGGACTTAATTAAATGATGTCATTTTTCAAGTTTAGGCGATGTTTTTTTATTTTATTTTCATTCAATTTGGAATATAGGTTTATATCATCAGTATCCTGGACAAGTTTGAATGTGAGCAAGATCTATACATATTAATGAGGTGGTCTTGCATCTGATAGGCTGACCTTGTTACCACTCTGGATGCCATTTCAGATCTGATTTTGATTAAACTTGGAATATGTGCTTATATCATCAAGATCTTAGACAGGTTCAATAATGAGTGAGATCCACACATATTAATGAGGTTATCTTGCAGCTGATTGCATACATGCCAACCATTATGCTTTTTTTCACCTAATTACATCTTGCACTTGCCTGTATATGATTGCGCTTTTTTGGTACATTAAAAAAATAAAAATAAAGCAAAAATAATACATAATACATGTGATAGCATATAAATGACAAACATTTCAAGCACTTTAATATGGCAATACTAGCAAATATCAAACTCTATTTTACCAAACATATCAAACTTGCTTCCAAATGTTATTCTTAATGTATGAATAAATTTGTATTTGTTTAAAACATTGATTACACAACCACTTATATCCACTTGTATGATTGCTCAGATGTTGTTGTAGTGTTTAAGGTGAAGAAAACCACCCACCTTGGTTTGGGGAACCACTTACCCTTGTACATGGCAGAACAAAGTATTGCACCTAGGACCATAGGGTGCAAAATAATAGATTCCAAGCTCCATGGATTTTATCCATATTCTCCGCTATATATGTTTCATGGCATAAGTGCAAAGGAATTTTATTAAACTCTCATCAAAGACTGTTCCAAATGAAATTTAATTGACCTCTTAGCATAAAATTTTTTGATAACTCATTCTATACACCATCCCCCTTTGTGCTTAGTTTAAATACAGTAATAAATCACCCAGATAAAACATTTGCACCCATGATAACTTTAATTTCTCTTTCAGACATCGAAAATCCAATCTGTGTTACAACAAGTTAATGGAAGTTCGATCTGTGATAGACAAAAGACAGAATGTGACAGGAAAAGTAGGGGACCTTTTCAAACAGCTTCAAATTCTCATTCGTATATTGGATTGACCTGCTTCCAAAGAAATATTTTGACACCAGAGTTTAGAATCATTCAACATGTCCATCCTCCTGAAAGCTTAGGAAGAAAGAGAATAAAGTTTTAACGGGATGATGTGAGTGCAGTTTTCATCATGAAATTTTAACAGCAGATTGATAGCTGGTTCCCGTACATAAAAAGTGCTGACAAAACATGACTGCTGTCTACAATTACTGTGTGTTAGAAATACCAAGATGATAGAGACGGGTCTGTTCAATTTCTCATGTCCATGTTCAGTGATAAAGTGCTGCTGCATCTTATAAACGACTGAAAATATCTCAAAACAGGCCAATAGAGCTCACATCACTTCTCACATAGAGGATGATCCAATTTATGCTCCTGTTTTTTTGTTTTTTTTTTTGCTCTGATGTCACTGTTGCATAGTATTTCCTCAGAACATACATAATATTGGTACTGTCTGTACTCACTTATAGGTCAAGTCCAACTGCAATCTGCACCTGCATACTGGATCTGTGTAGTTTGTTAGGAGTAATCAGTTGAACAAAGCAACAAAAACCCTGATCTGCTGGTGCATTATGCAATGACAGCTCAGGTTCTGTGTTGTTTGCAGTCAGACTTATAAGCAAGTATATATTGTAGATGAAATAAATCTCTGCTACAGAGAGCTCTGATGAAGGACTATGGTCATTCTTCAGATGTGTTCTCAAAGAAAGAAGTAAAACAGTCCCTATGAGTGAAAATGTAAAATTGTTATTGTCTATTAGCTATCATTTTCCTATGCAAAAGAAACTACCTACCATATATACTCGCGTATAGGCCGAGTCCAAATGAAAACAACATAGACCCTGATCTGCCATCACATAATGTGCCAGCAGATCAGGGTCTATGTTGTTTGTTCTACTGATTAGTCTTTACAAACTGCATGGACCCAGATCTGCCGGCGCATTATGCGATGGCAGATCTGGGTCTATGCAGTTTGCAGTTGGTATCAGTTTATACGCGAATATATATGGTAATATATGATTGTCATTTTCTTGTGCTGCTTCTCTTCATTATTTTTCACTGGTCAGGATATACATAGAGTTTTAATGACTTGCTGATTAAAATAATATCCTAATGCTATATTGATCTGGGCTCAAAGGGTCTGAAACAGTCAAATGTTCAAAAGACCTTTTAAATTGGCCAATTGAATTGATTTCACAGATCTCATGGAAGAAATTTGAAGTATATTGGATGAATCTGTAATTTTGATTGCAACAATGCCAAGCCCCTACCAGTGTGAAATAGGAATGCCATCTTTATAAAATCAGAATCTGAAAATAAAATAGGAATTTATTTTGAACATTAAATCTTGCTGATTTGAAGTTGTTTTTTTAATTGAAATGTGCTTCCTACTGTCATCTTTTCCGCCATGTAACATGCTGAAGTCCATTGAGAAAAGACTGCAAAGACATGGTATTTGTCTAATGATTTTGTCTTGCATATTCCATTTAGAATGTTTGTAGCACACATTTTTGTGTTGAGGTACTGTATAATCCTCATCAACTGCTTTTGGTTCGGCATCTTTTTTGAAATTTCTCAGGTGAGTCAGGGTGCTAAGCTGATGTGATGTCATATTTCAATCAGAAATAGGTCATTGTAGCACTAGTATCTGATTTCAATCAGAATGTTTTGATGGCAGCATGCCTTTATGTCTGCAGTTTATTGCTTCATCAGCCATGTTTTTGACTTAGGCCAGCACATTTCTATAAAACTCCATTGATAATGTTGGATATAATGGAAGGATGTTCATATGTAGCATTTTTACAGTTTTACATTGAAATGGAAGTTGATGAAAAACGATTATAATCCATTTTTTATGCTCTGCTATACCTATGGAGGTAGCATATAGTGTTGCCAAAATCCATTCGTCCTGTAACACCACATCACATAATGTCCCATCACATCCCATTTCTTTTCTGCGCAGCAACTATTGAAGAAGTTCAAGGATTGAAACCAAAGTTGGTATTAAAAAGACCTAGGTTAAATTTGATTTTTTGGCCAAATAGTATGAGTATATATGGCCCATGATTGACTTAAAACTTTGTACTTCAGTTTCTTCTCAAAAACTTTTGAAGGATTTCATGGATTGCAGTATTTTCTCAAGGTTGTGTGATTATGCAAATTCCACCCAAAATGTAATGAATACCTCCACTGCACACACACATACAAATCACGTACAGACAATTTGTTGTGAGCCTTTATATACCCGTAAGAGTTCTTTCAGACCATGTAAGTGCTTGATTTCTAGATCAACAACCAAAATCGAGCAATTTCCAACTTTTTGCATTTGAACAATGAGGCACTTTCACTGATGGACTGTTAATACAAGTGTTTTAAAAACTGAACTTGGCATGGTTAATTAATTAATTGTGTTTTTCGGTGGTAATGTCTGTTATTACATGCAGTTCTGTTTCATATGATGTAGCACCATCATAACACACAATTGCAGCCAGTGTGCCGATAATGAAGATAAACAACTAAATTTATCTCTATTGATTAAAAATTATTTATCACAGATGTTTGTTGAAACATGGTATATAAAAAGTCCTTCTCTGTGTGAAAATCCTGGAGAAATCACTGGATTGAAACCCGAGGATAAATCACTGGAGTGAAACCAAATTTGGTATGAGGCTTTACACTCATAAGACCATGGTCAAGTTTGATTTTCACTTTATTTCAGCAGAATTGTACAGAATTATGACTCGTATTTGACTGAACACTTGGCACTTCAGTTTGTACTTAATAACTTTGAAATGATTTCATGAACTGAAAGGATTTTTTGTTATGAGGCTTTACATTCAAGAGATCTAGGTCAGGTTCGATTTAAATTGTTTTCCAGCAAATTGTTATGGCCTCTATTTGACTTCAAAATTGTCCCTTCAATTGCATCATGATGACAGATGCATTCATGCCATATGGACACATTTCTTGTGTATGAGAATGTTTTCCATTAGCGTTCGTAATTGTTAGACTCTGATTTTTTTTTTCTCAGCAGGGTTTTTATTTGATAACTGTTCTTGTTCCAGTGGCATTTTAACATACTCAGAATACAAGTATTTTTAGTATTATACAGATGCAAAATTTCATTGGTATCCAGATGAATGTTTTCGTCAAGTATCCAATCCAATTATATCCTCTAGGATGAAAAAGACCTGGCAGACAATTAATAGACCAGCTTGTATTATTTGCAGACATTTAAACTATCTTAACATCTAAATAGTCTTACTTGTGTTGTATGCCGACAGTTAAACAGCCTTAACTTCCCTGCATTGAGATGCAGGTGTCCTACAGTAATCACCTTTTCCAACCATCTGTCTGTCCCTCAGTCCATTTGTATGTCCATTCACACTTCTTGTAAGCAGCATAGCTCTGCAACCCTTGCACATAATTTGATGCCATTTGGTAAGGGAATGAACTGTCTATTATGGTTTAATCTTCTCAGAGTTATTGCTCTTTTTCCTTCAGTATTACATCTCCCCACTACAGCAGATCTTTGTAACCAGCATATCTCAATAACTATTCAACATATTTGATGCAGTCTGGTGTGTAAATTGTCACATAATCCTAGATGTACTTATACACATTTTGTCTCGTCAACTCCATTTTCAATAGAGTTAGGCCCATGACATTTAACTTCATATCTTTACATGGGATTTTGCTTGTAAGAAGCAAAACTCTACAACCCTTACACATAATTGGATGCTATTTGGTAGGTGAATTGCCTACTTGTAGATGTGCCTTTTAAAGGATTTGTCCTTTCCAGTCCAATTTTGATAGAGTTATTGCCCTTTTTACATCATTATTAAATCTCCATTACAGCAGCTCTTGTAACCACCATAGCTCAGGAACCATTCAACATATTCTGATGCAATTTCATCTACACATCGTCTCAAGACCTAAATGTGCCATTTATGAGTTTTGTCTCGTCAACTCCACTTTGGATAGAGTTATGACCTTTGAAAATGTCATATCTTCACATTGGATGTTGCTTGCAAACATCATTGCTCAAAAATAATTGAACATATTCTGATGCCTTTTTATTATGAGCATTGTCTCATACTTACTTCTGCCTTTTATGGGTTTAGTCCCATTTAGAAGAGTTATTTATGGCACCTGATTACCCATCCTCCAAACTTTTTTTTCCAGAAAATTATTTCATGAAAATTGTTTTGATTTTAGCCAAATTTCACATTTTGGCTTCAGACTGATGAGATCTTGAGTGAGTTTGATTTCCAGCATTCCATGACATCATTTACAGGAGTTATGGCTTGATTGCCTTTGGTTTCTGCATCATAACTTTACTAAGTTTTGTTGCATTTCAACCATATTTGGCATGTGGTTTTATATTGATGAGACCTTGAAAGAGTTTAATTTCAAGTGTTCCACATTGTCATTTAAAAAAGTTATGGTCCCTGATTGCCTGTCCTCTTAACTTTGCTGAGGAATATTGTATTTCAGCCAAGGTTATTATGCGTCTTAATATTGATGAGACCTCGAATGGGTGGAATTTCTTGCATTCCACATGAGCATTTATAAGAGTTATGACCCCTCAATGCCCATCTTCTCCAAACATTGGTTTTCCATCAGAAGTTTGTCAGTTACATTACTCTTACCCTGACTTGTCCTGCCATGCAAATTTTAGACAGCAGGGCCCATTGCAATGCACCCATCACTACTATCTCGAGTTTCAGATGTACCCCATGTGACAATCTGGTCCCAGTTTCACCAACATAAGTTTTAAGCATAAACTTTAGACGTTCGATAGATCCGTTTTTAAGTCGGACTTTAATTTCAGCAAATCCAGTTGCTGGATTTAAAATTTCTTTTACTTCAGTTATCCAGATAACTTATGTTTTGAAAACATATTTTTGTTGGTGAAAACCTGTCCTTTACTAATTTTATTATGCAGATTATTAGAAAAGTCGCCTGTTCTAAGATGCTATTTCAAGTTGCATCAGTAAGGGTTGAAGCAGTATATGTGTGTGTGTGTGTGTGTGTGTGTATATATATATATATATATATATATATATATACATATAAATTTACCTTACAGTGTGATTTCAGATTATGATTTTTGTGATCTAATTTATTCATACAGAATAAGATACAGTGGTGTGCATGCATTTTCACTTTGATTTTATTGGCAATTTAGACTATCTGCACCAAGTTTGCAAAATAGATGCACATTTTAACAAATGTTTATCAACAGATTAAACTTAGAAGTATGGAAAGGGTCCTTCCTTTCACTAAAGTGTATGTTAATGTGGTCATGTAGGCACATTTACACATCCTAAATTAAATATTAATTGTTCTTCTAAAATTTAATACTCATATAGTTTAACCAAAGTCTATTCAATCCTGATTATTGAATGCTCTGCACGTTAACTGTCATAAAAAAAAACTTCCGGACGAAAATTATTGATCACTATGGACTTTTACAATGGTGGCTAGGCACTAAACTGGGTCAAGAAAAAAGGACGTTGGGTCTAATCGTAACAAATAACAAGGTAGACACATTTTTTTCAACATGCGCAGCTTTCATTGTGACATCACAGTGCATGACATTCAATCTGGTTTGTACTGGAATCACACCTTTAGGTTGATTTATTTCCAAAATTGTCCACATATTTTAACATTTGTTTTGCTGTATTTCTTGGGGCATGTATATAATGACTTTCCAAGGAGTATGGATGTATTAGGATTGAAATCAAGTGAATAATCACCATTTAAAGGTATGTGTAATCAAATTGTAATAAATTACACACATTACTGAAATAGCCAGTGCTGAATGCCTACATGACCTGTATGACTTGTACTTTATACAGGGATATGATGCAGCCTAAAATACTTCATTTGGTAAGTTTTCTAGTTGTTTTTTTTTAAAAGCTTGATTTTTCGTAATGTGATAAAATTGTATTGAAATATAATTTCAAGCTTATAATATTTAACAAAAAATCTTTAAAAATTCCCAAAGGATGCATGATTTCTTTTTTAAACATTTGGAATATTGATACATATTTTATTATGAAGTCAGCATGTCAGGGTTGGTGGGAACGGAAAAACCCTGGACATGAAATTGAATAGAAAAACAGGCTATAGGAAGGGCTTCCTTTATAGGTCCTGAAGCAAATTTATTAGTTTCTGTAAAATATTCTTATCGTAGGTTGATATGATTTCCATCAACTTTTTATAGTTGATTTTGGTGATTTTCATAAGATGGACATTTACTCATACTGAACTAGTAAATGCATTTAGTATATTATTTTTAGAAAAGGGACATTGAAGTGGTACCTCAAGATACTCCTTGATCTGTGCATATTTGATACATCACATTCTGTGAGTGATATGATTCTGAAAAATTCAGTTTCACATGTTGTGAAGTGATAATGAGTGAAACAAACTTGTTTGTAGATGGTTATATAAACCACAATACTATCGTCAACAACCAACCTCGAGAGTCATGCTAGTGAATAATCCTATGTGATTGTATGATGTAAGTTTATTTTACAGCATAAATATCTCATTTACAAGTTTGTTTTTCTTTTACTTATTTTCCTTTTAAATAAGGGGTGAAAGTAAAATGTGACAGAACAAGTAGCATTGATGCCACCTAATATTTCGTTTTTTCTTCCAAGTAAGATTAAGTAGCAATTTTTTTATACAAAGAATGTTATTGAATTAATCTGATTGCAGATTTAATTGTTGCTGAGAATTCTTTTTGTTCAAGTTTGAAATTAGGTGGCAGAATTGTGCCATTTGCTTTATTATGCCCTCACAGTATTGGATGGTGATGTAAATAGTGTCCAATTTTGACAGAGTTATTGCCCTTTCTCAATTAGTTTTAAATCTCCACTACAGCGGATCCTTGTAACCAGCATAGCTCAGAAATCACTCAACTTATTCAGATGCAATTTGGTATGAACATTGTCTCATGGACCAAGATGTGCCTTTTGTGGGTTTTGTTTGATCAACTCCATTTTGGATAGAGTTATGTCCCTTGACAATTAACTACATATCTTCACATGGGACATTGCTTGTAACCATCATAGGTCAAGAGCTCAAGAGCCTTACAATGTATTGTATTGCAATTTTGTGTGAATATGATCTCATAGACCTGGATATACCATTTTTAGATTTTGTCTTGTCAGCTCCACTTTGGATAGAGTCATGTCCCATGATAATTAACTTCCTATTTTCACATGGGATGTTGCTTGTAACTGTCACAGCTTAAGACCCATTCAGCATGTTCTGGTGCAATTTAATGCAAACATTGTTTTGTAGGCCTAGATGCTTCTTTTATGGGTTTGTCTCGTTTACTCCTTTTTGGACAGAGTTATGGCCTTTGTCAATCAATTTTATATCTTTACATGGGATGTTCTTAGCACAACTGGTCAAAGTCCAGAAGAGCTTATAGGATGACCTGTTTTCCAGCCATCTGTCCATTAGAACAGGTTTGTTATCACTACTCCTTCTAAACTACTTCGAGAATTGCCATGAAACTTTACACACTCATTCATCCCCAGATATAGTTGGTGCTAAATGAAAAATGGTGCTGCTTGAACATCCAGTATGGCCACCACAGTGGCCATCTAGAAAACCTTGTTATTGCTAGTACTCCTCTTGAATGGATTGTCATATTAGTATGAGGTCTTCACTTAAAAAATTCTTATGATGTCTAGTTGGTCCTAAATGAAAATGGTGCCAGTCTGACATCTAGTATGGCCACCATGGCAATCATCTTGAAAATCTTGTTATCACTACTCCTGAAAAATGGAAAGTCATATCAGTGGGGGGTTTTCACCAGAATTCTTGTCATGTCTAGTTGGTCTTAAATGAAATAGTGCTACTCTGACATCCAATGTAACTGCCACAGTGGCCATCTTGCAAATCTTATTATCGCTACTCCTTAATGGAAAGTCATATCAGCATGGGATTTTCTCCAGAAGTCTGCTTATGGTGTCTAGTTCATCCAGAATGACAATGATGCCAATCTGACATCCAGTATGGTCACCATAGTGGCCATCTTGAAAATTGCTAGAATTGATTGTCATATCAACATATAGACTTAAGATATCTAGTTTGTCTTAAATGAAAGTGGTGCCAGTCTGATGTCCAATATGGCCACCACAGCTGTCATCTTGAAAATTTTGTTATTGCTACTCCTCCTGAATGGATGGTCATATTGGCATCAGGTTTTCACCAAAAGTCTTCTAATGATGTCTGATTTATCCTAAAAGGGGGCTAAGTTGTGAAAATCTTATCGCTCAAGAATATCAGAGATGATTTCAATATTGAACAGTTAAAAAGAAGAAATAGTCTTGAATACCTGGAAATTCTTTTTGGAGAGTAGAGCATCAGTTCTTTCAAGGGATTCTTGTTGGTATTGATAAGACCTTGAAGGAGTTGGATTTCATGCATTCTATGTCATCATTTAGAGGAGTCATGGCCCCTGAATTCCCATCTTCGAAGAAATTTAGTTTCCCAACACAAGTTCCTCATTTTAAGGCCCTAAGGAGCAGTTTGTAGTGAGTAAGGCTCATTCTGATGCACCCATCACTAATAGCTGTAGTATTTACTTTCACAATTCCACACTTTCTTTGAAAGTTATATTTTGTTGCTGAATTATGCATTTCTGCATGTTCCTTTTTTAAGAAATTGATACAACATTCAAATTACATTATACAAGCTGTGAACAGTAATTTTAAGGCAAAAATATGAAGATCACAGCACAAACCTGTAAATTTTAAAATTACCAATATGTTGTCTTAATTGAAATTAATTGCCATCTGAGAATTTTGATCCTTATTGGCAGTTTGGCCAGTTGCTTGCGCCAATATAGCAGAGATGAAACATCAGAGAGTGCATTAATTTTAAAGCTGACAAAAGTAAAGTAAAAAAAAAACAACAACAGAAATATAATTTTTTGATTGTTTGTCTTGCAGTACACTGTAGCAATTTTACAAATACAGGAAATTTCACAATCCATATACTGTCGTTACCTCACATTTTAATTTATTTCTGTGGTTGAAGTGTTGAACTACAAATATAACTGAATTCAATCCTATTCTGTTTAATTCAGCCAGTCACATTGCTAAATTCTTGACTCAGTTGATTGCATTGGGTTCAAATGCAAAACAACACTTCATGGAGCCAATGTCAGGCTTGTATAGGGTTGCCACACGTACCTCATATGTACTGTTCTTATGTTTTATCATAGACTTGCATGAAAACATTTCAGATGTGTGAGAATTTTTGCACTGTATATGCAGTATCATCTATGCATAATTTATCACAAAATCCTTGTTAATGCCCCTGTGCTTTTCTAGAAAATTTGGGCACCAGGTTATCCTGCCCATTAGGGCATACATACTGTGTGTTTGTGCATGGGTGAATACCAGTTTTAGATACAGGTCTTCAGCCTTTGTGTATGATTGGGGATGGGTGGTATAAGTTTTACAATGACTGTAGTGTTTTGATGCCTGAGTGGGGTTGAAGGGATGGGTGTGTGGGTAGGTGAATAATTGAAAGAAGGGTGGGTTTATAAAGATGCTTTGCTTTTCTATGTAAGAAGTTTAGCAAGAGGAAAATGTGTTATGTTATTTAGGTTGATTGAATGCTGCTCAAATGCATATATAGCTCAACCAGAATGACCTGGCATTGGACCTTTCATTTGAATCTCAGTTTGAGCCTAGTCCACATGAGAAATACCATATATACTCATAAGTTTAGCCTAACTGCAAACTGCACAGACCCAGATCTGCCATCCCATATTGCACTGGCAGATCTGGGTCTATGCAGTTTGTTAGGAGTAATCGGTAGAACAAACAACATAGACCCTGATCTGCTGGCACATTATGTGATGGCAGATCAGGGTCTATATTGATTGCAGTTGGACTCGACATAAGCAAAAGTAGATGGGGATATAATGACATTTATTTCTATCATTCCTATCTATGTGTGATACATTTTGCCCATGTGAAATAGTCATGTGGGATACATCTATTCCACACAAGTCCACTCACTGACACAATGAACATCTGCAGTTTCTTATGTTTGATTTTCAACAAACAAATTTTGCCCACTTATTTTTTGTTGTAAATTAAAACTATGTATGCACTTTCTGATGATGTAAAACATGTAGAAATTAACCTGTATTTCTAAAGCTATATCATTGTTGATGAAATGCCATATAGTTGTCTTTTTCCAACACTATTTTCTTGTGAGAAACGAGAGAAAAATAATCTATCATACCTGTTGCTGTGGTATTGGAAAATCCCACCTTTGGGGTCAGAATTTGTAGGCAGAAATTTGGCAATGCCTCGTTCATGCCTACAAATTTTGATCCTCGGGTGGGATTTCTCCATCCCAAAACAGTACATATGATGGATTCCGTTTCTGACCCTCGGGTGGGATTTCCATATTCCGCATTAGTACATACAATGGATTTTATTAATCTTTCACATGCTTGGAATGGATGGGTTATGCTTACTACCCTACTTATTGTCTCACCTACAAAGCATAGAGTATATACTCGCATATAAGCCGGATCCAAATGCAAACAACATAGACCCTGATCTGCCATAACATAATGCTCCGGCAGATCAGGGTCTATGTTGTTTGTTCTACTGACTAGTCCTTACAAACTGCATAGACCCAGATCTGCTGGTGCATTATGTGATGGCAGATCTGGGTCTATGCAGTTTGCAGTTGGTATCGGCTTATACGTGAGTATATATGGTAGATGATATATAGGTACCACTTTTCTGTTGGCATTGTTGTTGTTTGCATGGGCATCAACACATGATTTCTTTTCTTCTAGGTCAGATTCTCAGACACTGTTGCATGTACAGTCATGAAACTTGATGGATGTACTGCTCATCACAAACAAAAGCAGGTCACAGTGACATTTTTCATGCTTCATTGACTTTGCTTGGTGTTTGGAATATTCCATATTGGAGCAGATGAGACATAGCAATCTATGGAATTATTTTTTTTTTTTCAAGTGATAAAAGGTCAAACTGACTGGTCATTCTGGTCAACCTTTAACTGTCATGTACACATGCATAGATATATAGTTTTATTGATGTATTTGCAGTAATTACTCACTGTTTAACATTTGAACAAACTATTTATTTCCACACAAAAAACCAATGAATGTGTGATTTACATTCCACTTCATGAAAATGGTGATTAACTTGAATGCACTACATAAAATGCAAGTGGATTGCGTGTGCAGTATACCTGATAAAACTTGAAACAGAACTAATTAAATATCATGTATATTTCTGTCTATTGTATATGTTTCTACTGTATCATACCACATGTTTAAATGTAAAACATTGTAATCATCAATGTATGTAAATTGAGCTGTTAGCACTCTGTAGGCCATATTTCTAATTCAATTTTAATAGACTTGGAATAGAGGCTTATATCATCAAGATCTTGAACAATTTTGATAATGAGCAAGATCTACTCATATTAATGAAGTGATATAGCATCTGATTGGCTGTGCTCCACTCTAGAGACCATATTACTTATCCAGTTCTGATCAGTCTTTCTGATCCAATTGAGAAGTCTTGATTTGTATGCTTATATTTTCAAAAACTTGGTAAAAAGTCCAGTATCAGCAGGTTGTTAGATGAGTTTAATTGTGAGCAAAACATGTTCATATCAATGAGGTGATCTTGCATATAATTGACTGAGATTTTTACCACTCTAGAGACTGTATTTTTGACAGGATTTTTACCAAACTTTGCAAGTAGGCTTATATCATCAGGATCTTGGATGAATATAATTACAAGCGAGATCCACAGATATTAATGAGTGATCTTACATCTAAATTTGCTGAGCTTGTTAGCAATCTAGCAAGTCTATTTCTAATTAGGGTTTGATCCTATTTGTGATATCTTAAAGATTTTGGATGAATTTTGATTATGAGCTAGATCCGTGTATATTTGTGAGATAATTTTGTATTGGTTGAGCTTGGAGACTGATTGTCAGTTGGATTTTTCTCCAGCTTGGTATACAAATTTATATCTTCATGGTGTTAGATAGGTTCTATAATAAGCAAGATCTGCACATATTGATGAGGTGATCTGCATTTGATTGGCTGAGCTTGTTACCTTGATTTCAATAAAACTTGGTAAATATACGTATATCATCAAAATCTTGGCTGAGTTTGGTTATAAGTGAGGTCTCTGCTATTAATGATGCCTTTATCTTTGGAAAGAGTTTTATTAGTAAAATAGGTAAAATCAACACGATATAAAGTTTGGGAGATAGTTACATAGGTTGTGTTCTTACAATACTATTTAAGACTATTTGTGAAATGGTCTACTGTTAAGTTATGTAAGCCAAGTGAGCAATATCAGGCTCACGTGGGCATCTTGTAAAATTTTGCCTACATGCACATCATTGCCTTTGTCCCATCATAAGATTTTGTGAGTTGTGAAATTCAAGAATATTTAAATTTAGTAGGGTACAGGGCTGAGCAAATTTTTTTTAAACCACTAGTCCAGGACAAGTGGTTTCAGAAAATTCACTAGTCCCACCTTACTCTTCACTAGTCCCACCTTACTTTTCACTAATACCAAAATGGTAATCACTTGCCGAGATTTGATGAGATGTATGTACTTAATCCATAGAAAAAACAAATGAAATAATATACAACATAATTATTTCTTAAAAGAATTGAATTTGTCAAAAACATTGGTTGTTATACATTTGGCTTCTTCAGGTTCATGTATATATGTTTTAGCTGATGGATTTGAAAAAATGTCCATGTATATGTCTGCCATCTGCACCAGCACTAAGCCAGCAGTTGATAGCTGTGTCTGGGTTGAAGTCCTCAAGCTCTGGTCCATTTGAGGAAATGTTCATTAGCATTTGTAAACTCTTTTGGTTTAAGGAATTCCTTAAAGAAGTCTTGATTAAGTTCATTGAACTAAATCCTCGTTCACACTCAGCAGTGGATGGGCTTATAACAAACATGATTTCTAATAGTTTGCATAATTGACTGAGACTAGGTGGAGTATTCACTAAGAGTGTTCCAAGAATTTCAACAGGTGGATCCGGTGATTGGTTCAATCCTGAAATTGTCACTTCCACTGACAAATACACTGGGTGAATTTCCAACCTGTGCCAGTTTTGGATATTGTTTGCAATAACTGCAAAACATCTTTCCTTCCGAGTCAATACATTCAAGCCAGGGATAACAATCAACCCAATGCGGCTGAACATTTCTCTGTCTCTTAGTAGTGTCATATTTGACATTTTTTGCCATCACAAATTGTTGCTTATGTCTCTTTGGAGAAATTGCTACCGCACACTCAGTATCAGTCTTACGTTTTATCCCTCCACTTTCAAACAAATTTTCCTTCTCCGAATCGCCGTTATTACCTTCCTTGCGAAAATAATTTAGCAAACTCATTTTATCCACAGAGTAACTATCAGCTTGCTTGACAACTACTTCTAAAGTGATCATAACATACATTTTCTCTTTTAAATAGGAACAGCGAGAGCTTATTAATTAGCGTAATTGTTTTGCTTCAAACGCAATATCGCACGTGGAAGTTAATCATCTGTATAATCAATTAAAAATTAAAGAATCATTACTGTCATTTAATCAGTTCATAAAAGAAACCAACACTGATGTTGGTAAAGTACCTTTCATTAATTTAATTACACTGACTCGCTGGATTAAGATAGTGAGCTGCTCGTGATAATCTGGCTTGAGTAAACTCAATGCAACAAAGCCGCGTAAAACAGTACTAATTGATCATACAGGCTTTCTTTTGTTTGACGTGTTTTGATTTGCCGATAATTTGGTCGCTTAGCCCAATATGCAGTCAAGCGGTAACAGGATGTAAATGTATACACGAAGAGGGGTAGAATAAGTATTCAGTACGCCCAGAGGGCATGATTGGCCAAATAAAGGTAGATATAGTGATTAAAGCATGAAAATAAGGACTAGCCCAACTTTTTTAAAAAGCACTTGTCCCGGACTAGCGACTTGGAAAATTTTACTTGCCCGACTTAAAAAATGACTAGTCCGGGACGTCGGGCTATGGGATATGCTCAGCCCTGGTAGGGTATAAGAAGAACGATTATCAAGCTTTCCTTGCAAAGTTATTTGTTACTCATGGGTTACTCTCTCTCACACTCAATATCTTAGCAATAATACTTTTCACTTTTTGTCTTTATGTTTAGGGAAGATCTGGTGGGCATTATATAATCCTGCCTGGCCATGCATACATATGCACTGTGTGTGTTAGTGTGTGCAGGCATAATTATGTGCAATTTATACACCACAAAAGATGAGACAAATTGATTTATGGAGATGATGAGAATATTTTTTATATATAAAATACACATTTTTTGTTGTGATCAAAGATTGTGGAGACATGTTGTTAGTGTATTTGCATTCTTTCATCATCCTAATTTCATCTTATTAATTGCATTTTAAAAAGATGTGCTACTGACAAGGGCGTTTAATGAATATACATGTAGTTATACTAAATTATATTTTCAGCCACTGGTAATGTATACATGTGTGAGAAAATTGACAAGTGCTACTTTTTTGTACATTTTTTTGCCTTTAGAGAAGATTTTGACACTCCCCTGTGACCAAATAAATACTGTACGTACTTGCTTATAAGTCGTCCAAATGCAGAGTGTACAGACTCAAATCTGGTGCATTAGAGGCCAGTAAATCATGATCTATGCAGTTTGTTAAGAGTAAACAGTAGAACAAACAGCATAGACCCTGATCTGCTGGCACATTATGAGATGGAAGATCATGGTCTATGTTTGCATTTGGACTGAACTTGTAAGTGAGTATAGACAGTATATGTCTATGATGTATAAAACATTGCTTAAAACGAATTCATGTAATCGTCACTTTTGCAACTTTTTTTTCTCAGATTTCTTGTGCCATAGAAGTTAATTAATGTATAGTAATTTAGAAATGTTGCAAATATTTATTGCTGAATACTTCACATATGCTGCCTCCTACACAAAAACCATATGCTCTCTTTCTTCATTGCATCTGCATTTCAGTTTTCTTAAGTTACCTTAATGTATGTATATGGAAAAAAGACACTGAAGCTATTTAGTTAACAAATAAATTACTGCAATTGCCTTGACTGTGCTGTGAACATGAGTTATTAAATAAATATGTTTAAAAGATCTCTGTCACATCATTTCTTTACCTTTTATACATATCAAATGACACTGCCTACAAATACAGTAGACTGATTGGTGCTTAACAGTACATCAGCACATGATTTTAATACCTGCTATTATTGCATTTTGTATCATTTCCTGGCATGAGGCCTAAGTTTAAGACGAAAATTCCCTCTTCCAATTGGTAATACTAATTGGAAGTCTAGAGCACAGTCCCAGACCAATGCCCTAGTCACTTCTTTCCATTTGGAATAATGTCCTTCTTTTCCTTGAACTTGGTGTGGTAAAACGTGTCTTTGGGTGCTCAGGACTTTTTCTATTCCAAGTGTCATTCATTTGTATCAGTTGTATTCAGTTGTATTTGTGTTGCACTTGACCATTTCTTGTGTTTTATTTCAGTTTTTGGTGTCCCCATTAGTTATTTTGTTGAATTTTGATTTTATCTTGTGCACACACTACATGGTGCTACCATAAAGTTATTCCCATGTTGCTCTCAGTCTTAGCGTAAGTATTGTTTCGGTTTATTAGTTGTGGTGGCAATTTTCTTTAAGCCTCTCATGAATGCAACAAGAAGTTTTCAAATGCAGTCATGAAAAGGCCTCGTGGGACACCCACCCCACCTGTTTGGCATGCACTAAATGTGTGCACATGGATGGATGACCTTTCTGTGCTTTATGGTGAAGTGTGGGATTTAGCTGAAAGCTGCCATTCATACATAAAATGAAAGAATGAAGCAGCCTCATCTTTGCAGATGGACCTCCTCCATTTTAGGGAGGGCCAGTTACACTTTGTATCTCAAGGAAGTCACCAACTTACTAATCCCAGGAGGATCACTATCCCGGGAGGGATCGGCAGCAAATTTCAGTACACAACAGTTGCCAGGTCGTTGATCCCAGGAAAGTCACAGGCACTTCTCAGTTAAAGGAAGTCACCCTGCAGCAAGCCTTGGCTTTCTGATATAAAGGATGCACGTTCTTCTTCTGTTAGCTTGTTATGATCATCAATTGTCTCACGTTTCCAGAATAGGGACTCCTCAATCTTCTGGTTGAGCCACCAGTCACTTCATAATGAGTTGCACCACAGGGCACCGAGCAAGGCAACATGCTGAGCACCAGGGAGATGTTGCTGGGCAACAGTAGTTCATTTCCACCAGTACTGGATTTTGTGCTTTTGCCTGACCAGGATCAGGGAGCAACCTGCCTTCTCAAAGGAAATGTACTGCGTTGATACCCCCTTTCCCAACACCAGGTGGTGAGTCTGGAACATCTCATTTTCCCACTATGGTGCCATGGATGAGTTTTCCATGAATTTCTGAAGCATTATTATCAAAGGAAATGGAGGGAGACCACCACTCGTCTCCTTAGGAAGGGATTACCAGTCCACTTCTCCAAGGAGAAAGAAGGGAACAGACAGTACTGTCTGACCCCACCAATAGAGACAGGATGATGAACTGTGAATTATAGTTGACTAATGAGTTTGAAGAGACTCCAGTCAGGTCAGCTTCTCATTTAGTGTCCCACCTCCATCCCATTCAGGGCAGGTGATGGAAGATGTGTGGACATTTGACAAGGCAGTAAACGATGTTTACCACCTTCTGCCTCCTGATCTGTGTCCTAAGCCTTCTGGGTTTTCAGACACAAGAATTCTCTCCAGTTTGAAGATGTTTTTGGGAACAGAAAAAAGGTGATCTTTGTTGCTTCCCCACCTGACTGTAGTAAGGATATAGCACAGAAACTCGCACAAGGCCAAGAGGCAGCCAGACATCAGAAGGGTGGGTTAGTCCTTTCTACCATACTGCGGCCACTGGTTTCATTGGATAGTTACAGAGTTCACTCACCTGTTTGGCCACTTAAGCCTCCTAACCTGGATTCGGGAGCATCTCAGATAGGAAGAACCACTAGAACCTGGTCTCACATCCTAGTCAAGATGCTTGAAGCTATGGAACTTAAGGCACACACCTTAGTTATAACAGCTTCGCACACCAACCCTTTTTCTGTGACTTAAACCTTTTAATGGAAGAGTCTGTCTCTGGCTGTCTTACAGAGATGCCTGGAGGCCATAGCCAAAACAGTGAGGCACTCACTCTCACTGTTGATGGCACTGTCAGCTGAACTCCTCCACCTATGTAGGGATGCTGCCTTTGATTTTTCAAAAGTCTTGCTAGGTCACAGCAAAGATCTATTGAGGGTGGCCCCACTGGACTCAGAATCCTTGTTTTTGATGGGTCAGTCATCACAATGGACTCTCAGGATCTGAGAGATCAGCAGCACAGATTGTTGGTGATGGTTCCAGACCTGGCTAAATTAGTGAAGAAACTCCTCAGCCTGAAAGGCCTGTGGATCCCCTTTTCACCTTAGACTGGGAACTAGCACCAGGAAAAGAGATAGCAGTGTAATAATAGCAGGTAAGTATTACATAATTAAAATTAGTTGTATACCCCCAAATTACATTTTAGTGCCAAGGAAGTAAAGTGCCTTAACAAGAGATGCACTGTGGCAGCTGATAGTGTCCGGTTTGGGCAGGATTTGAACCCACTACCCATGAATTGTGAGTGGCACATTACCCACTGAGTCACCATGGCTCCCTACAAATACAGTAGATCCAAATTTTGTTTTAGTGTCAAGGCAATGGAAGTAAAGTGCCTTGCCAAGAGAAGCACAGCCGAAGAAGATATGTCTGTTTTGGGTGGTATTTGAACTCACTACCCATAAATTGTGAGTGGCACATTTATCACCGAGTCACCATGGCTCCTAAAATCACAGTAGAATCCATATTTTTGTGAACAGGAGGATTAGATGGACAATAAAGTTATGATAATACTGTATTCTTTCTTATCAATACAAAAACATATCTACATTGCACAAGTGCATTCTTATTTAGTGTCCATTTAACCTGTTTACTGCATTTCTCCTATGACAGGCCCTTGGGGCCATCTTTATAAATATTATGAAAAAAAATAGATAGGCTCATTAGTGGACGAAGCTTTCATTGATAACATTTTCCCTAAATTTTGTACAAGTTGGGGAAGGGCTTATCATTGGACTAATATGGTAATAAAATAATATAAACACAAAGACGATAAACATGGAGTATCAAGATCTACATTTTTCACTTAAAATCGTTAGTTGATTTATTGGTTGGTTTTTAATGACACTTTCAACATAGTATTGGCTATATCATGCCAAGGAAATGGGTGCTAAATGCTCTTCCTAACGACGCACTGATGCAGTCAATCCAGGTTGGTCTGGGTGGCTTTCGAACCTGCAACACTTGGATTAAATTGATGTGCTGGAAGATCCGATCAGTGGCAGCTCACAGTTGGGTGTGCTTTATACGCATGTAAATCCAGTACCCTAAAACTTTGAAATTAAGTGGATCAGAAAATAAGACTACCTCAAAAACAAGCTGACCTATTCCTACGATCTCTCTTTGCTCAAGTATATCACCTTGTATAGCCCTGACATGAGAAATGCAATAAATGAGTGTAAACTGGTCCTCTTGTTGAGCATTTGGCTGGTTGGGGAGCACAGGTGATGAAATAATAGTCTTCCATTATGGGAAACACACCAAAATTTGAACCAGTAGTGTGAGACCTGGTTTTAAAAGAACAAGGAATAATTCAACCTTTGACTCTGATGAGGAGACTGTCCGAGTCAGGGAAATTTACCACATTTTCTCATCATTGAATCCAGTGATGGAAATCAAAAGCTAACGAAGCTGTCACCTTTGTGATAGCAAGAGCATTTCAGGACTTGGTTGGAAAGTCAAATTTTCTATTTAAAAAAAACCACAAACTTGGCTCGGGTCAATTACTTGTCGAGCATAGCAGCAATACTCACTCAGACAATCTTGTTTGATCAAAGTGATTTGTGGATATGCCGTACCCATTAGGTATTTTTGTTGAGCAATCTATTGATTTTGATGGCTGCAGTGAGACTGAGATGCTAAAAAATCTCTAATTTCAGAATGTCTCAAAAGTGAAACAAGTCAACATTTGCCATAACAGCATGTTGATTCCTACAAGCACTTACATTCCAATGTTTGACTGTACCCCTCAAGAAACATTCCTAAGTGGAACCTCAAGAAGATACCAGTGTGTGAAACAAGAGAAAGGCTTGAGCTTTCCTGAGGCCAGGAAATTTGTGGCAGTCACAGCTGCACTGAACATAGCTGGTAAATCCTATGCCGGGGCAGCTAAATTGGAGAAATGCCACAAATACTGTCTCTACCCAGACAGACATTACATGGCCAGTAGGTGAAACCAAGTTCAAAGTCTTGACACCTCCAAGACCTATGCAAGCAGACACCCCAACACAGAGTGAAGTAGATAATGCAAATAATCAATGTGACAGTGTAGCAAATAAGAAACCCAATGCTACAAATAAAAACAAGTTAACTCCAGACCACAAAAAAAGCAGCAAACTACTGGCCCCAGTAGTCATAGAAACAGTGCGACACATAAGACACCCAGTTCTACTGCCAAGAAACCAGTTAGATATGGCCCACCGAAAGAGCAGCAAACTGCTGGCACCAGTGGAAGTGTGAGCTTTCAACCAAATAATAAGTGAATTAAATATTCTATTAAGACTTCTAAAAGGATCTGACGATCCTGTCAAGCTCTTCAATCAACCTGGAAGTCAAGAAAGTATGGACACTGGAGAGCCCCCTTATACCACATTAGGGAAATCTCTCAAAAGCCCATTACTTAAACCACTTCCATCAATATGTCTGGCACCACAATCCAGTGGAATTGCTGAAATTTAAAGGTAAATATTGATGAAATAAGTCTTCCACTTAAAGAACATGAGCCAATAACTGTCTGCCTTCAGCAGACTTTTTTTTTTATAAAAACAAATTGAGAGTTAAGCCAAAAAATTTCATAATCTAAAACAGCTTTTCAATAAGTACTGATAAGGCCATTGGAGGAGTGTCCATCATCATAAATAACAAAACTCCACACAGCCAAATTACCGTATATACTCGAGTATAATCCGGGTCCAAATGCAAACAACATAAACCCTGATCTGCCATCCCATAATGCATTGGCAGATCAGAGTCTATGTTGTTTGTTCTACTGATTAGTCCTTGCAAACTGTATAGACCCAGATCTGCCAGCGCATTATGCAACAGCAGATCTGGGTCTATGCAGTTGGTATTGCTTTATATGCGAGTACTGTTTTTATATGGTAATCTCAAATAGTACCTTACAGAGTATAGTTGTTTGTGTAACCATACACAAGGCTTATACACATTACTCCATATATCTCCCTCTAACCACTCTAAATTAATCGATCAGATCTTGACCATCTCATTTAACAGTTACCAGCACCTTTTGTCTTTGGAATCGGGGAACCAAAAAAGGTCCATACAAATTTCAGTACCAATCCAACAGCTGAAAATCTGAATAAATACTGTATAGGCCAACCTAAAGCTTGTCTCTAGGTAAAACTCTCGCTCCAATGTTAAATCAGTATAGAATATGATATGAAAAATCATTGTCAAAAATAAACACAGCTGTATCAAACATGTTAAGAAATATGAAATAGTCACAACCCTACCAGAAATTTTAAATACAGTGGTCAAAACATTGTCCAAAAACATTCTGAAAACTTCTGCCATATCAAAAACCTGAAAGAAAAAGGTTCATTTCAGTTTCGAATCTGTTAATTAGGAAGATTACAATAAACCTTTCACTCTCAGACAACTGTAAGACTCTTTTAATCAAGCCCATCACTCTTCAGTAGGACCAGAGGATATCCACTGAAATACCCGATACAGCCCTCAACACTTTTTGACACATTTTCAATACAATTTGGGAAACTGGCGACATCCTGCCATCACAGTGAGAAGCAACAGTGATAAAAGTACCAAAACCTTGATAGGACCATAACAACCCTTCAAACTTCTGTCCCAAATCACAAAAACGCTGTACTTGCAAAACCATGAAAAAATGATGAACAACAGGCTTCTCTGGTATCTCAAGTCCAACAAACTATTATCAGACCTTCAGTGTGGATTCAGATGCCAGAGAAGCACAATTAAACATCTCGTCAGACTTGAAACATTTACTAAAGAAGCTTTGATAAAGAAGGAACATTCAGTAGCCATCTTTATCGACTTTTGAGAAAGCTTATGACACCACAAGACAGTGCAGCACAATAAATGGCCTATTCAACCTAGGTCTAATAGTCTGCCTACCTAACTTTACCTCCAATTTTTTAAAAGAAATTTCCGAGTTAAGGCAGATAGCACCCTTTATGAAAGTTATCCTCAGGATGTGGGTGTACCTCGGCACCATATTGTCAGTCAGCCATTTTAACATCAGAATTAACAACAAAGTGAAATGCCTTAATCCAGGAACTGACTGCTCATTATATGTCAGTGACTTTTTAATCTGTTATTAGATCAAAGAGTATGCATACTATCGAGTTTCGGCTGCAAATATGCCAAAACAGAAATGGGCAGAAGAGAATGGGTTCAAATTTTGAAAATCTAACACTTTGTATGCACTTCTGCCTATTACATAGAATTCATGATGACCCCAAAATCTAACGTGACAGATCTCTTATTCCAGTTGTGGAGGAGACCACATTTGCAACCTAATTTTTACCGTAAACAAAATTTTCTTGCATGTACAGTATTCGACACCTCAGGGTTAAATGTAAAAGTGCCCTGGATTTAATATAAGTTTTGGCAAAGACAGATTGGGGAGCAGACCGGACAGTTTTGTTCCAACTATACTGGAATTTTTAGTAAAAATCTTAACTTGACTAGAGCTTGATTTGTGTACAGATCATATTGTAAATCTTACCTGCAGATGCTTGATCCAATATACAGAGACTTCAATTTTGTTTGGGAGCATTTAGGACTTCCGCTCCAGAAAGCCTTTATATTGAGGCAAATGAATGATTACTTTATCTCAGATGAACGAAACTGGCTCTAAAGTACACTACCAAACTGTCCTCGGGTCCATCCTGCATATATGATCTATAAGCCCAGATACCAAACCTTGTACACTCAGACACCAAATTTCATACCACCTTTTGGCATACGAATTCGTCCTCACCTAAAAGCAGCAAATATCAATCTTGCAATTATTGCAAAAGTATATTTTCCAAAATCACCACTGTGACTGGTTATCAAAACCTCACAAAAAATAATATTTTATCTCGGCAAATATAAAAAGTATTCAACAAATTAATTTTTTCTGAGTAAATTCAATGAAATCGGAGCCTCCTATTGTGGCTACAAGTCCCTGTATACAGATGGTTTGAAAGATGGAGACCAAGTTGGAGCTGCTGTTGCAACACCATATGGCACCATCTTGAACCAGTTACTGGATAAAGCCTATATTTTTACTGCTGAAATTATGGTCCTACTCAAATCATTGAACAACATTGATACCTCTGAAAAAACTAATTTTTTCATCTGTTTGGATTCCCTTCCACACTGAAACCATTGCAAAAACCTTAATATCCCAAATCTTAACAGAAATATGACTTGCTCATACAATCAAGAAAAGTATTCTGTACTGTTGGTTGCCTAGTCACATTGGTATTAAAGGTACTGGTAATAAAAGGCCAGATAAAGGAACCAAAGCTGCACTGCACAGGCTGCAGTCACCGGTTTCCAAATGGAACATTCCATATACTGACTTTAAATATTATATAAATCAGCTTTTTCTTCATACTTGGCAAAATATATGGAATGAAAACTCTGCAAACAAACTTCAGAACATCAGACCCACCATTGGAGAGTGGCATCCCTCATATAGAACAAATCGTAGAGATGAGGTGGTATTGTGCCGATCATGTACGGGACACACGTACCCTGCCAGTGTCCATTTATAAAACCGTTTAGATGTCCCTATAAAACGTACTACACATATCAGACTAGTAGTCCAAATGTACCATTTGCTATTCACAGTTCTTCAGTTTTAATATTTTTAATGTTTTAATCTGTTTGTCTGTTCATCCATTATCTACATCCTCATTCAAGATATTTCTATCAAATTTGGTAAACATATTGGACTAGTAGTGTAGATTTGCCTTTTGCTATTCAAAACTCTTCAGTTTCAATATTTTTAATGTTTTCATCTGTTTCTTCATTCTTCCATCCATCATTCACACTCTTGTTTCCAGAGCATAACTCCAAAACAGTCAAAGATATCTCTGTGAAGTATGGTACACATTTAAGACTAGTGGTCCAGATGTGCCTATTGGTAGACATATTAGACTAGTGGTCCAGATGTGCCTATTGGTACACATATTAGACTAGTGGTCCAGATGTGCCTATTGGTACACATATTAGACTAGTGGTCCAGATGTGCCTATTGGTACACATATTAGACTAGTGGTTCAGATGTGCCTTGGTACATATATTAGACTAGTGGTCCAGATGTGCCTATTGGTACACATATTAGACTAGTGGTCCAGATGTACCTTTTGCCATTTTCAAGTCGTCAACTTCATAATTTTTCATGTTTTTGTTCATTGTCATCATCCATCTGTCTATCATGTACACTTCCATTTCTGGAACTCATGATGTCTATCACTTCCCTGTATACTTTGTAAATATAAATGCCTTTTATATGAAATCTTAGACAAATACTTCTATCTCCTAATGGACATTTATGCGGCATGTGTAATAGCTCATGACATCACAAATGACATCATAACATCACACAAAGGAAAGGTGTAATGACCGAGGCATCCAAATGTATTTCAGAGTCATTTCATGACATTATTCCAGTTTGGTCAAATAGAGTCAGTATTTTTCATCATACATCAAACAAAATCTTACATTTGTACTCATTTCAAATGAATTTATGAAACTCATCAAATAATTGCAATCTTTTGCTCACCAAGACTTGACAAGGCTCACAAAAGATAAAAATTATTTAACTCGTTTCATAAATTTTATTTGAAATGAGCACATATGTAAGATCCTCTGTACATGTGGTGGTTTCTTTTCACTTGGTGTTGTTTTCTCATTACCATATATACATGCGTATAATCCGATACCAACTGCAAACTGCATTGACCCAGATCTGCCGTAGCATAATGTGCCGGCAGATCTGGATCTATGCAGTTTGTAAGGACCAATCAGTAGAACAAACAACATTGACCCTGATCGATGGCAGATCAGGGTCTATGTTGTTTGCATTTTGACATGGCTTATACGCGAGTATACGGTAGATGTGGTGGTTTCTTGTCTCAATATAATGCTATTCAATGGAACCATAAAAGTGGACTGCTATATAGGTAAGGTCAGCTTATATTGTGGTATATTATAAACAATATTACTATTAATAAAATGAAATGGAATCCATGATGAATAATACGAGACTTACGAAAGGGGGACTTTCAATACAAAAGTGTGTTATAATAAGAGAGTACAACACTTCACTGTGTCATTAGATCTAATTCAAACTACCTGTATACAACCACCACCACTCTGTACCATGGTATCTGATGTATATGTATGTCAAGTGTGATTGGAAAATAGTCTTCTCACTAATGGCATCAGGTCACATGAAGGGAACCTGTGCAATTTTGTCTTACCAATATTTCCATTCATCTGGACACCCAAGTTGTCTTATTTCCATTCATCTGGACACCCAAGTTATCTTATTTCCATTCATCTGGACACCCAAGTTGTCTTATTTCCATTCATCTGGACACCCAAGTTGTCTTATTTCCATTTATCTGGACACCCAAGTTGTCTTATTTCCCATAATCTGGACACCCAAGTCATCTTATTTCCCTTAATCTGGGCATCTAAGTTGTCTTATTTCTCTTAATCAGGTCACATGAGTTGTCTTAATTCCCTTAGTTTTACATGCCTTTGTGGCATTCTTTTGGTAAATAGGCAGTGTTAAATTTGGAGGTTTTACTTTCAATTGGTAAAAAGTTGCACAAAATTTAATGAAGATAAGACAGTTCAGACACACAGCTTCTGATACTTTCCAGGTTATTACAAGATTTGTTTATTTATTAAAAGACGAATGAATAGATAATGCTGGCAATCATTTTAGGTGTACTGTACTAGCATCAATGATCACCGAAGCAAAAAAATCGTAAAAGAAAAACAAGAATGACAATAAATCATAAATTAGCTTTATTATTTGCATGTTCAAACATCTTAATATAACGAGATGGCAGTGTTGAAAAATCTTCACTACTTCAGAGATACCATGAAATAAAATAAGTACAGTTCAAAATATGCATACCCATTTTATATTTGTTAAGGTAAACACCACAAACTTCATCGTCTAAATATTTGTATAGCATGAAGAACAGGGCATAATGTTGTACAGAAGAAAAAAAGTCAGTTTTGAATTTGATACTATTTTCCAGAGATTTAGTATCACGTATAGTTATTATCAGTGTTGCAAGCCAAAACAGAACTGCATCTTTTATTTTGTCATTATTTTGACATGTATTTTACTGCTATGTGCCCAACTCTTGCTAGAGTTACCTCCCATGTACTAAGTTCTCACAGAACCAAGTCAAGGTACAAAGAAAACAATTAAATGACTTTACCCATGGAAAGAAAAGATCTCTTTTGTTTTATGAATATAAGCTTTAGGAAATATTTTTACAAATAATTAAGATAAATAAAAAAAATATAGATACATGACAAAAAGAAAGAAAACACTTAAATTCAATAAATAAATTAATTTGAATGACTAGATGTTCAATGAAAAGTACCAGATTCTTGTGAAATAAATTTACTATTGATTACACCGGTACTCAATTTCTCAATTTACATTAACTCTATATACAATATATAAGGAATGTGCCCTATGGAATGCCCAATAATTGGAACATCTCCCATGAAAATGTTAACAAACAATATAACATCTGCATATGCAAATTAGCTACTATTCTATTACTGTCAATTCATTTATTTCATTGAGCATCATTTTTTGTGGTTTTGCTGAACAGAGTATTTGTTTAGGGTATCTTTCTTCATAGTCCAGTTTTTTTATATTTTATGTATTTTTTTATTTTTATTTTCCTTCTTTAAATTTATGGTTTATTGCATTCACAAAAACCACAAAAATTGTTACCACTGAAATAAAAGTTAAATCACAGTAGTTCATTATGTGTAATTTTATAAATCATCTCCAACCAGCCAGTATGTAATTACTTTTATCAGACAGGATAATTGTTTTTTTTTTAAATTGTACTTTTTTTTATCAATGAACAAGTTCTGTAATTACCAGTAAAGTAATTGACTATTTAACGGATCCTAGTACCTATATTGGCATTATATAATTTTGATCAATATCAAGTTTTCAAATCATTGAATTTGTATTATGCATGTAAGTAGCACAACAATAAAAAAAACAATTCCTCAGTGCTGCTTTATTGTGATTTTAATTCTAGTTAAGTGACCTTCTGTATGAAATAGATACTTAACCTCTAATGATGAGGTCAGAGGTCATAGTTATGATGCATCAATCTGAGAACTGAATGCACAATGTATACACAATCTTATCATAGTACATTATGACTAGATAGGCAAGACCTATTAACTGTATGGTTTGTTTTTATAAAAATTTAAATCAGTTTCACAGACCTGTAATGTTAAAAATGTAATCAGACCTATCATTTTGAATGTAATTTTAAAAAAAGTAATTATGCTTAAAGGAGCTTACTGTGACCAGTAAAATTGTGAAAGCACAGTGATTTGTCAATATGCATATCTTCAGATTATGGCCATAACATGTACAAAGTTTTATGACAATTGACTGAAAACTGTAAGACTGCTTGCAGTTGGAAAATTCTGTCAGAGGAAGCCTAAAGATTAACCTAAGTTAAGAAAGCTTGCTGTAACAGACATGGATCATACAAAATCTTCTCTTATCAATACATACATGAGTAATTGAGAACTACACTTTTCAGTCATGTGACTGGTCATTCGGATATGTAAGTAGTGGGCAGAAACAAAAGACAACAGTTTTGTCTGGTGATGATTACTGTTATTTGTCAAAACTAACAAATAATTGTTGTGCTTTAAGTGATAAACATATTGACAAAAGCTTCTTCTGAAATAAATTCAGTAATGTAGATAAAAAATGTTCATTAATTATAACATTTCTGAGCATTCATTATCACTAATGTAAAAAACTCTTTGTGTTAGTGCCTACCATTGTAGTGGCACAGCAGGCACAGCAGGCACTCTGACATCATTTGTTTGTAAGCACGACTACTCTTTATAGGACAGTTTTTTCATCCATGTATTTTGAGATTATTTGTTATTTGGTGGAGGTGTAAAATCTATCTTTATCCTTCATGAAATCATCAAATTTAGGACCTTATTTTGATGTTCTGACCACATTATGTTCTTAAGTAATGTTGTTAAGATATTACTGAAGGTTTTTTTTTCTTTCAATAATATGACACATTTATGTCGATGACTTCAGTATAAGGACTTGAGTTTTATTTCAAAATTGTAATGCTTTTACATTTAAGACCACATCATTTACTGCATCGGATGAGGCATCCTTGTAAGGGGGACAACATACAATGGCTGATTACACCATAAAAGCCGCAACTATAGATACCACGACAGAAAAGTGACATCTGCTGTCAGTTACATTCTTCACCACAAACAAATGGACAAACTGTAATAATCAATAAAAAGCACAAGAAACAAACAACACCAGAAATAAATATATTTCAAATTCCCTATTACATCATGTAGATTTTTTCCTCCAGCATAACATTCATCAAGGGTCCTAAATTTGTGGGTGTCCTAAGTTCGTGGACACGGCCATTTTGATGACTCTCGCGTGATTCTCGCACGAAATCTTGCACTTGATTTCAAGCCACTCTGCAGCTGTCAAACTCCGATTTCCCCAAAAATTTTGGCAAGATGCACTTTAAACAAGAAAAGAAAATTCTTTAATACAAATGATTCCACAATTTCACTAATACCAAAAATAATGCATGTTAAGTTCTCAATTAATCATACAGTTCACAGTGCTGAAACTAGGTTCCGTTCATCTGCTCCTCAGTACATTCTCCACTGACAGCTATCATGTAATGCAACAGAAATTTCAAACAAAAACTATTAAATACAATCATTAGTTGGATATGTATTCTCTTTTAGACAGAAAACATTTTTTTGAAAGCATGGACAATGAAGATTCAGAGAATAAATGAACACAGACATCCTAAAACAATTAATTCATATACTGGGGTTTTAGTCAGTAGGTAAAAATTTCTTCCTAAATATTTACTCTCCCCCATTAATGTATTTCTGAATCAATAATAAAAAAATATTTTCTTACTTGAATGAAATGTATTCATTTATTTTCCTAAAAACTACAACTGAATGGATAACTGAAATACATAAAGGGATCAGACCACTAATTCAATTCCCATAGAACTTAATGTTAATATATAAAATAATAAAATTAATTTCTTCATTAGATTGGCATACAAAACACACATGCTTCCATTCGTTAAAGTTAGAGAATTTTTTTAAGCCTTGAAAAACAGGTGTTTTTGCAGCATTTTCTTGTGCCTCATGCTGCTAAACAGGGGACTCCCTAGTCTGCACCTAATAATATAGCCTCGCACCACGAGTCCATATCCTATTTTGTCAGTGGGAAATTAAATACAGGATATAAAAATGAAAGTAAATATTTTGTTGTCAACTATAGTATATAGATTGAAGATAATGAAATGTATAACAGACAAAATTAAATTTATTTACAAGCACTCTATTTTGTATTCCCCCACCAATAGACTGGTTCTCTGGCTATAAAATAATTAGTGGTCCAATACCTAAATGGATGTGTGAGTAATCAAAACTTAATTTTATTTTTATTTCAAGACTTTTATTATCATATAGTGTACAAGTTACATGTCCCATAAACAATCAGAAAATACTCAGTCGTTTCCATCGCACGCTAGAAAAAAACCTTGGATGTAAATAATGGCCATTTTGAATTGCCCTCAAGCCCGTGGTTGTTATTACATCATACTTGCTTCATTAACATCATAATGACTAAATGATACGTCATCACAAACAGCAGCGTAAGCAATCTTTTAAATGCTACTGACACCAAATTATTTCTTCAATTTTTTCATTAAAAAGCTGTAGGAATAACATTAAAAATTAAAAGTGCAGGTATTTCATTGATTGTTGAAATGTTGTCCAGTGTTATTTTCAACACCTATTGTTTTGGAAGAATATATTCCTTGCACATCTAGCTGGATGTTCGTCTGCCAAAAACTTACCAATTTGGAAAGTATCACTATGATTACCTCCAAGTCTCTTTCTGAGAGTCAAAGTTATTCAACCTTCATTGGAAAGCGATGAGGATGTTCTTAATGGTCCCATAAAGTGCCTTGAAATACAATTTTGTTTGGTGTGTCCTCATTGTCAGACTATCTGACACAGAAGTAGTTCCACAAACTTTCAACTACCATATGTACTCGCATATAAGCTGTGTCCAAATGCAAACAACATAGACCCTGATCTGCCGTCGCATAATGCGTCGGCAGATCAGGGTCTATGCAGTTTGTTCAACTGATTAGTCCTTACAAACTGCATAGACCCAGATCTGCTGGTGCATTATGCAACAGCAGATCTGGGTCTATGCAGTTTGCAGTTGGTACCGGTTTATACACGAGTATATACGGTATGTGCCGGCTCCATTTTGTTTTCTAGTGTCTGTTGATTTGCAGCATAATTTGCCAGCAAAAACTGAAGCTGGAGACTGATGTAATATTGCAAATCAAGGATAAAGAAATGTTTTCATTGTGGGTGTAATCATTACTTATTCTAAATATTGTGCATACCGGTATGTATGTTGTCATGTCAATGCTTAGATCCACAAACTTAGGACACCCGAGGGTATTTGTAGTTACAGAGGTCCTTTACTATAAGGCATCTCGGTATAACACAGTCTCTGTTATAACACTGGTATGGTCATGGATCCCATATACAGAAGGCACCTCAGTATAACACAGTATCTGTTATAACACTGGTAAGGTCATGGATCTCATATAGAATTGTCATTCATTATAAGGCACCTCAGTATAACACAGTATCTGTTATAACACTGGTATGGTCATGGATCTCATACAATTGTCCTTCATTATAAGGCACCTCAGTATAACAGTATATGTTATAACACTGGTATGGTCATAGATCTCATATACAATTGTCCCTCACTATAAAGCACCTCAGTATAATACAGCCACTGTTAACTGGTATGGTTATGGATACCACTATACACTGACTTGGTAAATGTTATTTTTAAAATTGCTATCTGATCGTGGTTTATTTTAAACCATTATAATGTTATTTAACCCTTTCATGTGATAGTTTTGCATAAAATATGCCCATTATTTTCTGACACTGCTTATAATGTTTTGCAGTATAAGGCAGACAAGCCTTTAAAACGTGATACTTTTATGGCCTCTCTGACAATATTTAAGGATGGAGCACCATATACAAATACAAACTTAAATTATACAGCAACTTATGTCATATGAATACAAATTTAAATTACATAGCAACTGAATTTTTACTAAACTGTTTCATTCATGCCAAACCTTCATAGACTGGCAGAATAATGTATTTATCCACGTTTAGAAATCACACCATAAATTCTCGAGTTCTGATGGGCTGACTACTGGGATCTACTTTTGGAACAGTATGCATTTCCCCTTGTCTACAAGATGCTATAATTAACTACCGGAATTATACCTGCTCCAGCAGGCACTGTTAGCATGCAGTGATATTATACTACATCTATTATTGTCTTCTCTTTTGAGAACTGTCCTCCTACAGTGTTGTCTGGTGGAGTATAGTGCCCTCTCCTTCAGCTCGGGAACTATACCCCACCAAACAACACTATAGTAGAAGAGTTTCCTCAGGAGAAAGCAATAATAGAATAATAACAGACATCTGACTGTAAACAACACTGGACCTGATTTGATCTGCTGGCACATTATCAGAGACAAATCTAACACTGCATTATGTGCTTGCAGATGTGGATTTAAATTCTTAATTCTATGATCAGTTGCAAGAGAACAGTGTAGACCTTGATATATATATATATATATATATATATATATATATATATATATATATATATATATATATATATATATATATATATATATATATATATATATAAAGAAAAAACATACAAAACTTTTGCCATGGAACTCTGGACTTTGGTCTCCTAGTCTGAGCCATAATTTTAGATTTTATTATTTAAAACAATTAAGTTTTCAAATCTGACTTAAGGCTATTTTAATAATTTAAATCTTGTGAAATCTCTATTTCAGCATAGACTAGGAAATGTTGTGAATATGTCTGTGCATGTGCATGTATGTGTATATGTGTGCATCCAAACAAGTTGCTCGAGACACTACACTCAAATCAAGTACAGCATTTTTTTCTTCTATGTAAAAACCCTTAGTCAATTTTTTAAGATGCAGCTCGGGACTTATCTTTACTCAGTTTTTCAATGCATTTTTCACATCATTTGTGAACTTTAGGCTTAGCATCATCCTTATGAATGGTGTCTGAAAGTTGTTGTTTTTTCACACAAACTCACAGCCACTTTTTAGATTTATTAATGTATCCCCTAATTAGGGGATACTGTAAATTGATTCCACACACAGTGAGATTTCTTATTAGGGGATACTGTAAATTGATTCCACACACAGTGAGATTTCTTATTAGGGGATACTGTAAATTGATTCCACACACAGTGAGATTTCTTATTAGGGGATACTGTAAATTGATTCCACACACAGTGAGATTTCTTATTAGGGGATACTGTAAATTGATTCCACACTCAATGAGATTTCCTATTAGGGGATACTGTAAATTGATTCCACACACAGTGAGATTTCTTATTAGGGGATACTGTAAATTGATTCCACACACAGTGAGATTTCTTATTAGGGGATACTGTAAATTGATTGCACACAGTGAGATTTCTTATTAGGGGATACTGTAAATTGATTGCACACAGTGAGATTTCTTATTAGGGGATACTGTAAATTGATTCCACACACAGTGAGATTTCTTATTAGGGGATACTGTAAATTGATTCCACACACAGTGAGATTTCTTATTAGGGGATACTGTAAATTGATTGCACACAGTGAGATTTCTTATTAGGGGATACTGTAAATTGATTCCACACACAGTGAGATTTCTTGTAAGAAATTTCACTCTGCATGGAATCAATTTGCAGTTTTCTTTGTAGTGATTATCACCTCCCAGGATCACTTTCCACACCTAGTCCATTCATATAATTTCTAAATAGAAACAGCCTTGAAAGACCACCCCTTCTGCCAAAATCTCATGACTTCTAAAGACAGGTCTCCCAGGATGAGTAATTAACACTATATAATCCATGAATTCATGCAGTAACAACCTGGTCTCTCATGACAGGTAATAATTACTATATAATTATTCAATCCATGCAGTAAGAACTTGGTCTCTCAAGAAAGGTCTCTCATGACAGGTAATTAACACTATGTAATCAATGAATCTATGCAGTGAGAATCTGGTCTCTCAAGACGGGTGGTCGCTTATGTAGGAGGTTTTTCAAGACAGGTTTAACTAAAATTTGGTTTGTAATTTGATGATATAAGAATGCTTCAGTGTTCTGTGCAAATTTCAGGGATTTTTCTTGTATGTCTAGAAGTAAGCGGCTCAGAAAAAGAAATGTGCAAAACACTGTCATCAACTGGAACAAAATTTCAAGAGTATGTTACTAAAATCAGGAATACTATATGATTTTGAAATATTCGCAAATGGATTATGACCCATTTCACTTATGTTTGGAGCCTTTCTGGACCCCCTGAGGACCCCAAAAAACTTTCTTAAATAGACTGCTATCAAGTTTTATTCACTCAAGGCTGAAAAAAGAAAATAAGAGCACCTTAAACTGCAAACCCCCTCTTTTAAATTCTTAAGCTTACCTAGCAGCCTATGTTTATTGTGCAAATTAATAACAAATATTGAAGCCCAATTGGTTGCCCACAGAACCCGACCTGCTTGCAGTTCAAATTAATTCATAAGTACTCCACCATTAGACAGCTATATATATTGTCCAATTTTTTCATTGACAACATATTATTATACATAAATAAATCTCAAAATTGATGACATGTATTATATACATAACAATTCACTTATTTACACAAAAATTCTATATGAAAAATAGAATATATTAATTTTCTGATGGAAGGTTTTTCAAATTTACAATATGTACATATGTGGTTTCCACGGAAATAGTTGCCTCGGGTTATTCACTGCTACTGCTCTCCTGGGGACTGGGATTCGAACTCCGACGATGTCTGGTCTGCAAAAAAAGAAAATTAAGTTTTAAAAAAAACTGAACCAAACAGTGAAACTGAAAATTTTACAATTATGCTATTATTCTGTAAATCCCTTCAAACCATGATTTTGTAATCATCAGGTTTTAGCAATATATTGTGGATTCATTTATTTTCATGGGTTCAAATTTTCTTGGTTTGGCAACAACAAGAAAAAAGGAGAAAAAAAGAATAAAAATTTTAAAACAACAAATTTTTACCACAACTAAAATTCATAGATGATGCCTCTGATGGAGGGGGAGGAAGGTTCTATTTCCTTCAGTGGCAGATAATTGTTCGTCAATACCATGAAATCAATATCAAGTTTGTATTCCCTTGTGAATGAAACACAATTTTACAGTAAGTTGTAATGTACATTGATGTGTAAAAAATCATGCAGAATTGCATCTTCACAAGACAAGGGTCACTGATCCACGTTATCCCACAATGACGTGGAACAAAGTGGACCAGCAGCCCTTGGCCAGTGAAGATGGCAGAATTCCCAATTTCAGCAATCTTCTACTGAAAATTTGCTCCCAATTAGTCTGAATGTTTCCCAAAACCATGGACCCTGGTCCTGTTCCCAATTATCTCAGAAAAATCACTAACAAATTATGACATTCATGTTGATGGCAGCCCTATGGCCACATCACTGACATTTGCATCACTGAAACTGACCATGACCTTCATGTTGAGCCTGCCCTCAAGCAATATTTCAAATTTTTGGTTAATCTAGGGTGTGGATGGATGGGTCAATGGATACATACATAGGTGACAAAGTGATCACTATAATGTGTTTCCACCAAGGTGGGCTCAAAAATAGGTCAAAGTGACCTACTTTTAGCAGACCAGTGCCAAACTTGCTCAATTGTATGTTTGCACAAAGTTGCAAGACACTGTGACCAATAGTAGACTTAAAACTGATAGAAGTCAAAGAAGCATGAAATACAGCTCATAATGACCAACTTTTGGTGGAAAAGTTGTTGCATCCACCTAGACACATCAACATATCAATTTCTTTGACTCTGGCCAATAATACCCATGAAACTGACTAAAACACAAAACTTAAACTCACTGAAGCGGGAATTCTAGGTCAAACTGACCAACTTTTGGTGATTTGGTATTTTACCGAACAAGATGTATCCATGAACTAAGTTGCATGACTTCCTAACCAATAAGCAAAGTAAAAAACTTCACCATTAACATTAATCTCAAGATAATTGTGCAATCACTGTAAAACAAAAGTACCATAAACAGTACATTATATGCTGTCACATGTTATGAAATAAATAGGTTTATTTTATGCTAGGCTGTGAAATACTGGATTTTCCGAGTGATATTTTGTCACCACCAGTCAATAGCTCACGTGGTCTAGTGGTATAGATGGCCACTTCGCATCCCGGCGAACCGGGTTCAAATCCAGCAACAGACATAATTTTTTTTTGGTTTCATTTTCTTTTTATCTGATATTTTACCTTGAATTGGGAAGAAGCATTATGTAACTACTGATATTTTATGTGCAAATATACACAAAACAGAGCAAAACATAAACGGCAAACCGCTGACATTATCGCGCGGGATGCAGTAAGAAATCAGCTACTTCAGTGTGTTATACAAATTGCTAGACAATACGCTTGAGCATAAAATAAAAAGAATATTTGCTTGAAACGAGTGAATAACGGATATATTTCATCTCGTGGGTGAAAAACTTAAGTATTTTCACCCACAGATGAAATATATCCGTTATTCACTCGTTTCAAGCAAATATCCTCTCTTTCTTCATTACATCAACTTGTAGCAATTCAGAATGTATGGTCAAAGTATGTTCTTAGTATTAAAAATTTTATATGGAAGCAGTTTCTTCTTGGAATCACTTTGACCTTGACCTTCAACACAATGACCCTACAATCAATAGGTTCTTCCTTGCATCATATACAAGCCAGTCAAAAAGATTGCCAAATATGCAAAGTACTCATGAATTTTGGACTAGGTTTATGGCATAAAGGTGATTCTTATTGGAGTCAATTTGACCTTGACCTTTGACTTTTTTAATCCAAAATTGATAGGTGTCTTATTTGTCTCAAATGCAAGACATCCACACAATTTGATCAAGTTAAAGACACTGAACTCAAGTTATTTTGTGGGAACCACTTTTTGTAGTCTTAGTGACCTTGACTTTGACCTATTGACCCCAAAATCAATGTCGAAAATGCAAGCCATCCACAACATTTGGTAATGGTCTGTTCCACAGGATTGACTTATTTTGTGGAAATCCTTTTCTAGTCTCTCTGACCTTGACCTTTTACCTTTTAATCTCAAAATCAATCAGTGTCTTTCTTGTCTTCAATGCAACCCATCAAGGCATCAACAAAGTTTAGTCAAGGCATGTGACACAGAACTTTTTTGCAGAAATTGTTTTTCCTTCTTAGTGTCCATAAGACTTTGACCTTTGATTTTTTGACCCCAAAATGCACAGGTGTCTTCCCTGCTTTATCTGCAAGCTATCCAAATAGTTTGGTCCTTTTTTCTTTTTCAAGTTCCTGTGCCCTTGACCTTTGACACTTTACCCCAAAATTAATAGGCGTTTACTTATTTCTTGTCAAGTGTATCCACGCTGTGAGACAGAAGTTTTTTTTTAATGTGAACTCAATTAAGAACCTTTGTGATTTTGTACAATCAGGGAAAATCTTAGCCTTTTGAGGGAATGTGATTTATGTAACATTTTTACCCTTCATGCTAAGGATTTTATATTTTTTACCTTTATTTTTTATTTTATATACCTTTTAAAGATTGGTAACATCTTTACCTTTTATCTTTAATCTGTAATACTTCATGTTTGTTTATTTAAAATGCTTTATCTTTTAAAAATGTTTGTGCAATTCTTTATATTTACACTTCTAAACTGAAGCTTTTAATTGGCTCCACATAGCCAATATTGTGCCAACGTGCCATTAATCTCTAATGCATACATACATGCCTCTTCCTCAATATCAAAATATTTGAAGGTTATTTATTGTCCAGCAACTGTCACATATACAGAATGACTCTATCTACAGCAGTGGTTCTCAGCCTGTGGTCTGCAGGCCGCATGCAACCCAATCAGCATGCTGCTGCAGCCCATGTGACAGCCTGTTTTGTAAAAAAAGTAAACATTGCCGCCTGCGTTATGTTGGAGTGGAGCTGAGTAGAAATTAGAGTGATACAGTATATTGATTTGAATTGCATTACTATGATTACTGTCAGATAACAGTTATAAAACATTTTTAAATGGATACACAGAAAGTAAGTTGTGTGGGTGTGGCCCACATAACACATCGAGAGCTGCAAATGTGGCCCACTATGGTAAATAGGTTGAGAACCACTGATCTACAGTATGGACCCTTTTGCCCACTGCAACTGTAAAAGTTGGTAGCATTTGCTGAAAGATTTATCTCCAGCAACAAGCAGTGCCAAGTCAAAGTGGCTAGAAAATTATCTACAGTACATACCAGACTGTACACTTTGTCGATCATTTTATCATTTGGGGGTATATATAAGGTATATAACTAGTCTATAAAACTGTGAATTAGTGTCTGAATGAGAATGAATTCTTTGTGTGTGCAGTACTGTAATGACAGGGAGTGCATTTTTCACATATTTGTGGTCCAATCTTTCTCATTGACTCACATTTATCAAATGAATGAAATAATCACCGTTTCCAACTCCAATGTGCCCCTAGATAAAGAAACAAGTTCCCTATGATCATTCAGTAAACCAAGACACATGAAATATCTGCTTGTGCCCTCTTTAGATACCACATTCAATCACATTTTTGTGGTTAATTCATTTTATGCTTCAGTCCAATTAAACTTAAGTTTCATGCAGCAACTCACAATATTTGACTTTGCAGTAGGCATTCGTGTAATTGGTGGTGTAAACATGTGTTGAAGATCAAAGAGTTGGTTCATCATTGGTCAGTTTAATTGTCAAAGTGCTGAACATGTATTTAGCATGTTGACACTGGACACTGTTCACATACCACAAATAGGCAAATATGACGATGCTGATGTCCTTGGAATTTCAACTAGCTAGGATGTGAGAAAGTAGTGATTTATATATGTTGTGTTCGATATACTATATCTTGTACCAGATTTTTTTATTTATTTATTTTACTGACTGAAATAGTTTTTAAACTCCAGACAAATATGGTTAACCAGATACTAGAGTATGCAGGTATGGACATGATGGAAAGGTGTCATTATTCATTATTTTCATCATCACCATATTATTATTACAGCTGTATTATTATTATTATTATTATTATTATTATTATTATTATTATTATTATTATTATTATTATTATTATTATTATTGTTGTTGTTGTTGCTGTTGTTGTTGTTATTATTATTGTAAATCACAAATATTTCCGATCATTAAATTTTCATGAAGGGAATAATTTCAGTACATTCATGACATGATATTTTCAACTTTAGTTATTTGGCAATATGTATATTGTATACCGGTACCTATAATGCAATTACCTTTAATAAAATTTTCACAGCTTAAGATGTCACACTTAATTTGCAAAGCTTTTATGCTTATGAAATATTTGTCATTAACGGTATTCTTATTATTTTTCTGGTTGTTGTTGTTGTTGTTGTTAGCCATTCATTTCATTTATCCCTTATAAGAGTTTCATTAAAGAAGATCTGCATTTAAATTAAGATGATGCAAAATTTGGAGACTTAATTACAAATTGGGGGAGTTTTATAGTCATTAGAAGTGATAATTTCAGGAAAATAACTTACTTTCCATGTCTGATTTCCAAAGAGAGATAAAAAGTTCTTGGTAAAGGATGTTTCAGGAGGTTAGTATTTTTTTAATTCCAAATTTAACAAGTTATCTTAATAGCATGTCTCTGTCAGCAGAAAATTTAAAAGTCTGTTAAGTACAACTAGGCCCAATTCCATTCTGATCACTCAGCAAAACTGGATACAAAAGATATCGGTAGTAACTGAGAAGGCCATCTATTTTAGGTACTTCAGATTACAGGACCACATTCCTTCATGGCCAGTCATACCTGTACTCGGAGAAGTCAAGTAGGTCAAATGACCAGGGGAAAAGTACATCCTCTATCATTACCCTATAATCAACATTTCAGTAAAGGTATTGGATACAGAAACTTTTAAAGAGCAATATAGTAAACTGTGGCAGGTCAATTACCCGTGTTCAATCAGATGATCAACACAATGATAATTACACCTAAAATGAAAGTAGACATTAGGGAGACATATTACTTAACAGCTCTTCACCTGACTCAGAATTGATGAGTCAGAGAGGAGTAAATTTATTGTATCTGGTTCTTTTAATATGACACTTTCTAATAGAAACATCTCACTCTAGGGTTAAGAACTTTAGGTGAACAAAGATTTAATGCAAAATTGAAGAAATGAGCGACAACAGTGTCTTTGTGAGTCAAGCGAGCTCAGGCCGTCACCTGGTGGGGCTAGATGGAGATTGGAGACAAGCATCAACTCTAAAAAGCTACAATTAACAGGACAGTTTATATCCTAAGGTTCCAGGGCTAAACTATTTATTGGTGCCAATAGTTACAATCAAATATGATGACAAGAAGGCTAATCAGAGGAAATATTGTAATTCAGAAAATTAATCTCACAAACAGAAAAACACCTTACATGATACACCTGGCAATTTCTTGATAGAATTTGCATCTCTTTTTTCTCATCATTTTGCAAGTGAACTTTAAAACTATATATCCTTTGCAAAATGCAAGAATACATTAAAGGCTCAACCATAAACCTGAAGGTTTAGATATCACTAAGCACTCAAATTGTAGGACTTTAAAATAGCATATTATGCTCATGTTCTGGAAAATTGTGTTAATTAGAATCTTTCCTTTATGTAAGATGAACTGGGTGATCCATACTGAGACAAAGAATTTTTCTCACATTTATCATCCATTGTAGTAATTCTATAATGCAGTTTAAACCATTTTTGCAAGTCTCAACATTTTACCAAACAAATGGATGTATCTTCACAAAATAAACCACCTGCTAAATGTAGATCCTTCAGCAATTTGAGAATATCCCTAATATGAAATTACCGTATATACTCGCGTATAATCCAATACCAACTGTAAACTGCATAGACCCAGATTTGCCATCGCATAATACGCTGACAGATCTGGGTCTATGCAGTTTGTAATGACTAATCAATAGAACAAACAACATAGACCCTGATCTGCCGGCACATTATGTGACAGCAGATCAGGGTCTATGTTGTTTGCATTTGGACCATGCTTATACACAAATATATATGGTAGGCTAGCCTTGAAAATAAGTCCTACTTATACAAAAATAAAATTGCATTTGAAACTAAGTCAGCTTTGAATACTTAAATTTGAATGAATAATTTGTATTTATATTTTACATGCATGTGGAGAAGAGAATGTTTGAGTCAAAATGCAAATTGATGACAATTTACCCACAGGTACAGGAGGAATATAAAAATTCAACTACAGTATATTTGTAACACTGCAATATCAATATCAAAATCATGTCACATTTCTGATCAATTAGACATAATTTATTAAATGCTCTATGGAAATGTGAAGTTTATAAATTTTCTAACAAATAGGACAGAATATATATATATATATATATATATATATATATATATTAAAATTTATATATATATCTTGAAATGTGGCCATAATAAAGGGGAAAATGATAATTTAGACTCCCCAAAAGAGTAACATATCATGGCAATGCCTGAATACAAATATATGAACCCTCCCAAATAAGGTATTTACATGCATGTAAGGAATAAACAGACATATGATACTCTGCAAACAGGAGGAAATGATTTTGCAAAAAGGTCTTTTTTGTATTCTACATTGAATCTTGATGAATAATCTAAAGACTTAAACAAACCTAACAATTAAACGGTATTATTTTTGGCTAGAAGCAGTCGAGCAGAATTCCTTTTCATAGACAGATAGATTAAAAAATGTACAGATTTATAAAGTCAAGGCCATGAGGACAAGCCCTGAAAATCCTTGAACTTAATCAGTATTACAGGTTAACTTTTGTAACAAAAGGTAACACAAATTGACAGATAATTCTCAAAACAAACAGATATCAAGGTGACACTAAGGTCAGACAGCAGGCATTTCAGAATCCAGGTAATAGGGCCATGCTTGAATATTTTGAGCCTATCCATTGCCACTGTTTTGTATTTAGTGCTGTTTGTGTCCCAATTAAGGCTATGTCACATGGCCATTTAATTATTCAATAGCATTACATAGTCATTTAATTATCCAATAGCATTACATAGTCATTTAATTATCCAATAGCATTACATAGGCATTTAATTATCCAATAGCATTACATAGGCATTTAATTATCCAATAGCATTACATATGCATTTAATTATCCAATAGCATTATACAGTCATTTAATTATCCAATAGCATTACATAGGCATTTAATTATCCAATAGCATTACATAGGCATTTAATTATCCAATAGCATTATACTGTCATTTAACAATTCAATAGCATTACATGGCCATTTAAGCATCCAGTAGCACTAAATGGTCATTTAATCATCCAACAGCACTAAATTGTCTTTTAATCACCCAATAACACTGAATGGTCATTTAATCATCCAACAGCACTATACGGCCATTTAGTCATCCAATAGCACTAAATGGTCAGTTCATGATCCAATAGCACTAAATGGTCATTCAGTCATCCAATAGCACTAAATGGTCATTTCATCCAATAGCACTAAATGGTCATTCAGTCATCCAATAGCACTAAATGGTCATTCAGTCATCCAATAGCACTAAATGGTCATTTAATCATCCAATAGCATTGAATGGTCATTTAACAATTCAATAGCATTACATGGCCATTTAATAATCCAAATGACAATTATTTCCAAATTTGAAATGAAAAATACTTTTCCCTGGCCAACAACTTTGATTTGTTGTATACCATAATCAAAATTCTTGTCATAGTTCCAGTTTTTCCTGTATGTACCTTTGTTTCATGGATAGTTATATCTGATGATGAAAAATAAAAAGAAAAGGCATATGGACTTTACAAAAAAATGCTTCCTCATTTATATTGTTTAAAAACACATAACCGAGGATAATCAGAAAAACAAGTGCCATGACCAATTTTGTTATCATGATCAGAGTAAATGTATTTTATATACTTGTGTATAAGTTGGATCCAAATCCAAACTGCACAGACCCAGAGCTGCCATCACATAATATGCTGGCAGATCTGGGTCTATGCAGTTTTTTAATCAATAGAACAAACAACATAGACCCTGATCTTCTGGTGCATTATGTGACAGAAAATCAGGGTATATGCTGTTTGCAGCTGGATGAAACTTATGAGGGAGTATATACGGTTTGGGATGCTGCGATATCCCAATAACTATATCTGGAAACAAATTTCCATTTTTATTCTTTGAAGCAATTTGTCAGTCTGGATTCTTCTATGTTGATCCATACCAAAAAGGTTGGAAAACTAAAGTGTTTGATGGTATTGATCCCAAATTAAAACACACACTACAAGTTTCATTCTAAAGTGTTTGATGGTATTGATCCCAAATTAAAGCACACACTACAAGTTTCATCCTAGGATCTCTGAGGACTGGATTAGTGTTTGACAGCACAGCAACACATGATGGTTATACTGTGCCAAGGCAATTAAAGTAAAGTGCCTTGCGCAGGGACACACCATGGTAGCTGACTCAGGCTGATCCAATGGTAGGATTCGAACCCATACCCTAACAGTTATGAGTCTGGTATACTAACCACTGTGCCACCATGGCTTTGCATCCTGTGGGGAAACAAATAATCTGAATTTGAATGTTTATGGTTTAATCATAATGGATATGGTCCCTTTCAAGATTGTATAGAGTCTGTCTTAATGGCTATGGTCCCTTTCAAGATTGTACAGTCTGTCATATTGGCTATGGCCCCTTTCAATATTGTACAGAGTTGGTCATAATGGCTATGATCCCTTTCAAGATTGTACAGAGTTGGTCATAATGGCTATGATCCCTTTCAAGATTGTACAGAGTTGGTCATAATGGCTATGGTCCCTTTCAAGATTGTACAGAGCTGGTCATAATGGCTATGGTCCCTTTCAAGATTTACAGAGTTGGTCATAATGGCTACGGTCCCTTTCAATATTGTACAGAGTCTGTAATAATGGCAATGGTCCATTTCAAGATTGCACAGAGTTGGCCATAATAGCTATGGTCCCTTTCAAGATTGTACAGAGTTGGCCATAATAGCTATGGTCCCTTTCAAGATTGTACAGAGTGTGTTATAATAGCTACAGTCCCTTTCAAGTTTGTATACTATTTGCACTGATGTACATTTTCTTTTAGTTTTAATAACATAGGAAAAGAACAGCAAAGACCTAAATCAGCAGTCTGTCATTGGTTTAGGCATTTTTTTAAATATTTGACCAACATCATAAAGGCTAGGCAGGACATAATACCAGAAGCTGATATATAAAGTACAGTGTTGTTTGTAATTTATTGTACACTTCCTATATAGGAGCCACAGTGGCTCAGTAGTGATCATGCCAGACTCCTGACTGAGAGGATGTGGGTTCAAATCCTGCCATCCGTTAAGCCCAGGTTTGCAATGATAGTGTGTCTTTGGGCAAGGCACTTTACTCCAATTGCCTTGATGTTAAATAACCTACTTGTGTTGCTGTGCCATAAAACACCAAACAAAAAAAACAAACAAAAAAAACAACTTTCTATTATTATGTTTTCAGTTACGCAAATGATTATTGGTTAAATAAGAAAATAGTCATAATTTTCAACTTATTCTTAATTAATAAAATTTGCAACATTTGACAGAAAAAGAACCTCTGTAAAAAAAAAATTTAAAAAGATCAAGGTATACAAAATAATTATGATTTTCATGGATAGATGGTGTACACAAATTAGAGGGGATGCAAACTAAAGATTATATAGGTATAGTGCACAATGGAAATCTGAAACGGTAGAATAAAGTGTTTGTGAAGCAGAGTTTTTGGTTTGGTATTTTACGGCACCATAACACAAATAGGCTTTTTAGTGTTGTGGTATTTGGAGTAAAATGACTTGCTCAAGGACACACCACAGAAGCCAACCCAGGCTGATCCAATGGTAGGTGTCCAACCTGCATCCTTTTGGTAGCGAGTCCTACACAATATCCACTAAGCCACTGTGACTCCTTGTGAACCAAAAAAAATAGTAAGTTTGTTAGAATAATTTTCCACACTTTGTTATAAATCTGCACACAAAAAATCATTTCTACCAAATATTTGCAAAAAGCAACTACAATTCTGCAATTTGCTGAAATCATTGAGTGCGGTCGATCTGCATTTTTTACAGGAATGATTATTTGATTTATTTGGTGTTTTATGGCACATCAACACAATGGTTTTATTGTTCCAAGGAGTGAAGTGCCTTGCCCAGGGAGACACCATGGCAACTGGCCTGGGCTGATGGGATAGCAGGATTAAATTCCACACCAGTCTGGTTGCATGTCCAGCACACTAATCTGAAAGCCACAACAGCTCTCATTCAGGAATAAACCTGTCATATAATACTGTGACTGTTCAGGTCATGAAGTTCTATAAATCAAGATACATTACTGTATTGTATTGCAATTAAATTTGTATGAATTCTGACAGTTCAGTATACATACAACACATTTTTTTAAAGGAATTTGCTCATTGGCAATACACACATCATAAACACAAAGGTATCTTACTTAAAACGTAAAAAAAAAAATTAGTTGTAGTGCTAATTTCTGAAAATTGTATACTCATGAAAATTGTGGGATTTATAGTTTCACATCATAGGTATCAGCCCTGTGCAGCTGTGCCCCTGGGGTCAGCTTGGTATCATTTCTGATTTTTTCCGTCACACAATGATAAAAGAAAAAGTTTTACTGAATTACTATCTCAGCAAGGAGCTCAGACTGACATTCTACACACAAAGAGGTGGAATTAGGTTTGCATTTATCCTCATTCAAAAGTTCACCAGAACTGCATCATGGCATGACCTTTATCCAATGCAAAAGCAAAGTCAGACATTGAAATTGATTTGGACTTTGATAAATCAGTCTTTGGAAAGTGTAACCATACTGGTACGCTGATCAAGTTTTGAAAATTTTAGTCTATGCCAATGGGAAAAGTTGGTGGCACACCTCTATGGAAGTGTAGGGTATAATATGTCAAATGGAGCATGCAGCCAGCCCATTATTCTGGGGAACTCCCTTGCTATAAATAGTAACAGGGAATGTACTCTATTTTGGATTGGTATGTCAGTTATTCTTCTTACATTGATCAGCAGGAAATGGGCCTACTCTCCACCTAATAGGTTTGCTGATCTTCCCTTAGACACCTGACACTGCTAGGTCAGCTTGGTAATATAGGCACTCTGTTATTATTTACATATGTCGTATATATCCTATTATTAGCCTGGGACTGTAATTTAGTGAACAGGGTAACCAGTCTGAGTCTATGCAAAACCTATTGGATAACTCTTGCTGGCATTCTAAAATTTACACAGAGGCAAATATGGTAATGAAAGTCAGACACTATACTATTTTGTCCAAGAGATGATGATGATGATGATGATGATGATGAAAGAGAAGCAAGAACAACAATGATGATGATGATGATAATGATGAAAAAGTATTTAATCTTTAATATAACTTTTTATTAATACAGTTCACCAACATTAATAAATACTATTGACTTGTATGTTATAGTAAGAAAAAATTAATAGTATTCTAAAATGGATAATTTCAATATTAATTATAAGGTATGAACTTACTGATATTAATCAACTGGTTTAACTTTTCATCACAATCAAATAAACAGAGGTTATTGTAAATAATAAATCCTTGTTCCACAACAAATCTTCTAGTTTCAAATGTAAGGCCTCTACCTAACTTTAATTTGAAGGCATGTCCTTGACTCACAACTTAACAGGGCATACTCAAACAATTATGTCCAACTGATATCTTGCATATCATATCAAAGAATCACTTGTAACTCAATAATGATTTACCCGTAGTAATGAAACCTGATACCTGAACAAAGACACATTTGAGATTTTGGATAAAATTCCATCAACATTATGATTAGAATGGGTTCAGTCATGAAATAGAAATATTTAATTTGATGAAAGATAATCAAATAGTACACATTTTTGGGTAACATTTCGATAGGCAGCTATGTTTAATATTTAAGAAAAATGTGTGTGTTGAAGTCTAACTATTATATTAAATCCAACAGTAACTGACAAATTAACACCAGGAGACTACCTGACTAAATTATGATCATGCAAATCTTGACATCATGTTTTTAAAGGTCATTTGGAAAAGAAACAAAAATACTTATGCATGAGATTACAATACTCCTCCACTATAACACCCTTCATTATAACACATTTCCTGTTAGAGAGCAGGTATGGTCCTGGATCCCATTTCATTATTCAGTAGTAAAATTATATACCATATATACTCGTGTATAATCCTGGTCCAAATGCAAACAACATAGACCCTGATCTGCCATCGCATAATGCGCCAGCAGATCAGGGTCTATGTTGTTTGTTCTACTGATTAGTCCTTACAAACTGCATAGACCCAGATCTGCCGGCGCATTATGCGATGGCAGATCTGGGGCTATGCAGTTTGCAGTTGGTATGAGATTATACGCGAGTTTATATGGTATATCATATACTTCATTATAAGGTTGTCTCACTATAAGGTATACTATATGGCTTCCATGGACAGTGTGTTATAATGAGGTAGTACTGTATATGTACACCGAAATTTCAATAAATCAAATATCATTCACTCCAATATTCGGCATTACTAAAATGACTTGCCCAATCCTTGCATAATGCCTTTTGTTGTCTGAGACCTTTAAAACTCAAAACATAAATATTTAACCAAATGCTTTGGATTTTGAACTTAAAGTTTCAATATTCTACTGTATGTTGGCTTATTCTGGCAATTATTTTACTGAGGTAATTTGAAACATGAAACACAGCACTCCCTTGCTATAAGTCCCTTCATTATAACACCATTCATATTATAAGGCAGGTACAGTCATAGATTTTATGTCATTATGTAGGAGTGAAATTATATGTATAATGTACATCATTATCAGATGGTCTCACTATAAGGCAGTACACTCCATGGCTTCTAAGGACAGTGTTATAATGAGGGAGTACTGTATCATGAAGGAGTACTTATCATGGACAGTGTTATAATGAGGGAGTACTGTATCATGAGGGATTACTGTATCATGGACAGTGTTATAATGAGGGAGTACTGTACATAGGCATAAAATATATTTAGCACTACACAAAACTCCAGCTTTTCAAAATTAAAATGTTGGAATAAATTAACACTTAATTAAGAAATAAATAGATAAAAATGAGGACTCAAACTAAAATGATTGAACCAAGAGGGAGTTGATGTCAGATAGAGGACTGATGATTCATGGACCATGCATGGACTCTTTGCAAGAATGTACCTACCATATTGCAGCTTTGTACAACGTTCTTAGGGCAAAAATTAAAAGGAAGCATCAAGAAAAAAGAGATTTTGTCCTGAAGGCTATTTCCTATACCTGGCTGTACCAGGTAAGTTGTCATTCTACTAGGTAGTCATACATGTATATCATATAAATGTATACCTCAATCAGGCTGTGAGCTCAAATACCCCATAGGTGAGAGGTACTTTTACCTGGCAGTATCCAGTATAGCTTTGTGATAGGTAAATAAAGGTTATACATTAACATATTTTATCTACTTGCTCAATGATGACATTGTTTTATACAGCATATATGGGTGGTTATATTCTTAATATAGATTTAAGTAATATTTATATACATATATTTAAAAACAAAAATATATATAACATACTAATATCAGATATAATTTCATGCATGCAAATTCTGAGAATTTACCTACTGACTAAGCCTCACTTATTCTTTAGCATATAAACTTCTTAAAAAAATGAAAGATTTTCTTCTCAAAATTGACAAATATATGTAACTTACACTTTTGTGTATATAGCAAAAATCTGATTGAAATCAGTATAAAAAGAGAAAAATATAAATGTGAATTTGTACATGTCATGCTGTGAAATCTATTAATCCTGTCACAGTTTTTTCTGTTTGACTGTTTTGTACACTAACCAACAACCAATGGCTGCAGAGGTCAGCAGTCCACATGAATCAGTGATAAGTTGTTGGTTTAAGGATTTAATTTGGTTTTGTGGGGTTTAACACCATTTTTCAGCTCATCATATGCTATACATGGCGGCCAGTATATATGATGGAGAAAGAACCCCGAGAAGTCCCCCGGGAAGAACCACCAACCCTGGGAAGAACAATATTTATTCAAACAAGTATATACGATATAATACACAAAGAACTCATGAAATTATCATTGAGGATCTAGTAACAAGAAGAAAAGCCTTATATTAAGGTATCTCCTAATATAAGTACATACATGTAATTGTAAGAAGAAAATATATGCATGTATCTGTCACGAGATTTAGTGTTATTAAGACAAAAATGATATGTCTGACAAAGGAACTACTTTAAATGGATACAACAGAAAAAAGTGCAAGTATATAAATGATGGCAAGGAAGTAATTGGAATACAAATTTTGTCATTTATCATATGATTCAAGTGATAAAATTATTTTTGACTGGCTAAGATGAATTGATGGACTGTTTGAAATACTTCCTTGTTTTCCACTGTAGATGGTACAGGACTATTTTCTGATAACAGTGCAACATTATCATTATGATCTATTGTGTTAATTGTAATATATCTCAACCCAGTACACCATATATACTTGCTTACAAGTTGGATCCAACTGCAAATTGCATAGATGCAGATCTGCCATTGGATAATGTAATGGCAGATCTGGGTCTATGCAGTTTGTTAGCAGTAATCAGTAGAACAAACAACACAGACCCTGATCTGCTGTTGCATTATGCACAAATCATTATCATTTGGCATGTATGCAAACAGCTGGTATATATACAGTCTATACTCACATATAAGCCGATATCAACTGCAAACTGCAGAGACCCAGATTTGCCGGCGTATAATGCACTGGCAGATCTGGGTCTATGCAGTTTGTAAGGACTAATCAGTAGAACAAACAACATAGACCCTGATCTGTTGGCACATTATGCGATGGCAGATCAGGGTCTATGTTGTTTGCATTTGGACTCGGTTTATATGTAAGTATATATGGTAATTCACAATTCACAGCACAGTAGTCACGAATTTGTATACACACTGTATACCTATATAATTTGCAAGATTTTTTTATTGGAATGAAACTGACTGAAAATTTTTAAAAAATGTTTTTCATAATCTAAATGTAACAGACACTGGTGCTCTCAATGTACAAATATTGGAGAAAGTACCTACTTTAGTAGCTCGGCAACTAAATATAATAGATTGAACGACCAGTATAAGTGGCTGAACGACTGAGAGAAGCCACTAAAGGCGGTGTGACGCATAATTAGGCAGGAGGGAACCCAAGAGTGTTCCAGTTCAAGTTGACCCCAACTGATTATGTTGATTCTGAAGAATGAACAGCAACTAGTTATCAGGTTATGAAAGACATGCTGGACAATTTAAGTTCGAAATATTGCTGGACAATTTAAGTTCGAAATATTGCTGGACAATTTAAGTTCGAAATATTCACTCAATTTTGTGATGAAATTTGCTGCATTGATATAAACGGAACTGCTAACTGCACTTATGAACTTTGAGTTAATTGATTTTTCTGGTAGAGGTTCATCCTGCAATTGGTCTTGTACAATTTTATTTTGTTTTATCTAATTAATTAAATTATTGTATTCTGTATACAGGGGGCTCACGTTGTTTGATTCTATATCTCTGCTCAGATCTCCATTTATTCCATCCATTTCTTTTTTTAAAAATATTCAATCAATCCGAGTTATAACACTGGGGTCAATCATCCACTAGGCATCGATAACCCCCACCCCCACGACATAAATATATAGACATCATCCATTTCTTTCAAAATATCCTGTGCCTGAAGAAGCATACATTAAATGCGAAACTAGTCACACAAATTTATCAGTGTTTGTGTTGTTTTTTTTATTTCAATTATATATATATATATATATATATATATATAGGCTGCTCATACATTTGAAAGATTCACATGGATCAAAATTAAAAAAGATGACAGTAACTGAAATGTGAGGAAAATTGTTTTCTATACCACTGAATATTGGTACAACACTGGTATTGTTTCACAAATAAATTTTTGCTGTTGTAATATACAGTTGTATGTCAACTACACTGACGTGGGCACAAAGCCTGGTTCATGTAATAGCGGTGACAGTTGTACCCAAGTTAAAAAGTGGAAAATCTTTTTTCATCCAGTTATGATACTTAATTTCTAAATAGCCGAATCTGACCCTCCACAAGGATCTTTAATTCAATGAAGTATAGTAATAAAACATGATGGATCCTACACTGGATGTCAGAAACAAATTACACTGACATGATGCTGGCAGAAGTGTTTCAATTAAACAACTAATTTAGGTTCTGAAAAAGATCTCAAAATGCTGTAAGCCTAGCTACAAAGAAGGTATTATTTTTCTTTTTTAGTCCAAATTTTTTCATTTTGAGAGCTTATTGACAGTTGCTGAAATCCATTGAACATTATTCATTCATCATCATGGATTATGTATCACACTATCATCTTATATCTCCAATTATTGAAAACGGTCCTTCCAGGTTGCTCCAAATTAAAGCTTTTAACATGATAGCTATACAAAGGGCAAATTTGCAGATGGAAAAATGTAAGGCCTCGAGAGTATTGTGGATACCCAAGACCTACACCTGGCCTGATGTGACCTGACCTCCCAGGGATGCAAGACTGAGAACAATTAAGGGGACAATTAAGGGCATATCAGAGCTCCGCTGGGGTAGCGACATTGGATCTGAGCTTTTGTCAGACATATTTAGAGATCAGGATAATGATGTGGATAAATGTATCCATTAGATGGGAAGGTCTTTGTTCCATTAATGCATTCATTGGACAGATGAGATCCACAAGAGAGGAGTCTCTCCCCTCAATGTAACATTCCTCTCTCCACTGTAGCACCAAATTGCATCAATTAAACCCCATATGGCACCTCAAAATAAATTTTAAAATCACTTCAAAAATGAAGCAAAATGAATACAATTTTTCCAAGTGAGCATGAAGCAAGGATTTATTTGAATGGAAAGATACAGCAACCTTGGTCCGCTAGTCCTGTCCTCTAAGCCCAACACCAAATAGCATACTTTGATGTAGGGATGATTTAGTTACATACTGGGATGCAAGAGATACATATCGCAGAAAATGTCAATAAAGGACAATTGGTACTATTTCAATCAATTTTCCATAAAATAAAACTTTCAGAGTCAAAAGACCTTTTCTTAGAATTGCACACAGTGTAATCAATTACTGTTATGACCAATTAAGGCTAATACAACACCTGTGAATTTTTTTCACAAATTGCAGGAGTCTAGTTGCCTTTGCTGACTTGGAGCAAATCTGACATATAGCCAGAGTAGAGATACCATATATACTTGTGTATAAGCCAACTCCAAATGCAAACAACATAGACCCTGATCTGCCATTACATAATGCACCGGCAGATCAGGGTCTATGTTGTTTGTTCTACTGATTAGTCCTTACAAACTGCATAGACCCAGATCTGCCGGCGCATTATGCGACAGCAAATCTGGGTCTACGCAGTTTGCAGTTGGTATTGGATTATAGGCGAGTATATACGATAGTTCTATATATTTATTAACATAGCACTTCATAGATTTATTGCTAACATTTTTTAACATTTAACTTCATATGAATCAGTGTACCATATATACTCATTTATAAGTCAGGTCCAACTGCAAACAACATAGACCCAGATCTGCCATCACATAATGCACCCTCAGAGCAGGGTCTATGTTGTTTGTTCTAGTGATTAGTCCAAACAAACTGCATATACCCAAATCTGCCAGCACATTATGTGATGACAGATCTGGGTCTATGCAGTTTGCAACTGGATACAAACTTATAAGTGAGTACATATGGTAAATTTTTTAGTGTGTACTTAAAGATTCATGAAAAATGTTGATATTATGACCATCAGAATTTGCATGTTAAATGTAGTGACAGAGTATCAAAACTTGGTCAACAAGCTTTGTGTGTCTGAATATGTAATATTAGAGAGTAGTCTACTAATATTTGTACATGTTACAGTTTGACTGACATTTCCAAAAAACTTTGAATTAAGCTAGACTTGAAATAAAGCCTACCTCAAAACTAAGCCATATAATTTCTTACTTTTTCTCATGTAAAAAAAGCCAGTCTGGAAAATAAGCCACTTAATTTAAACAAGGTGTTTACTTGTAAGTATGAATCCCCTCACCAACAGGAACACATTTGGAATAGCCAACAATATACTGACTGGTACAGGGTAAAATACCAGAGTCACTCAAGCCTGAAAATTACGTCACAGTGACCAACTTTGTATATGGTTGAGTTACTCTCCTTAAGATGCATCCACATAACAGTTTTCATAAGTGTAGGTGAAACAGGGTCCAAGATATTGAGGGTACAACATACAAACAGCTGAAAATACATAAGTCACTCAATCGTGTTAATTAGGTTACAGTGTCCTGGTTTTGGTATGACTGAGTTACTCTTCCTGAGATGCATCCGCATAGCAATTTTCATAATTGAACATGTAGGTGAAATAGGGTCTGAGATATTGGAAAGGGTAACAAAATATTGAGAGGGTAATGAAGACAAGAATACAAGAATGAACTGGCAAAATGCTATATCACCTCCCAACTTCATTGGTGTGGAGATAATGAAGTGCCAGCGAGACAGAATTTAGTCTTCATAGATTAGATAAGACATTGGTATTTTAAACTGTTTTTTATAAATCTAATCTGTACATAATCATTCAATTATTTCAAATTTGTTTTAATGTACATAGGTAATTCTGGATACACAATTTGTTTCATTTAACATCTTTTGACATTTTATTCAAATATATCCATGCCTTAACAGTAACCCTGCCTTGAAAATAACCTGAACAAAATTACTAATGATGAATATAAGCCATGGCTTATTTTTTTTAATTTTAAAAGTATGGCCATTGGTCAAATGGCATATGGGGGTATGACTATTGGTCCAATGGCATTTAGGGGTATGACTATTGGTCCAATGGCATTTCTTGATGGATTTGTCTGAAAACAAATTGACAAAAATCATGTGTTGATGCTCTTTGCAACACACTAGTTTGTATGAATAATTTGCCATCACATATGCCATATTCTTTGAGTGTATTTTGTCCTTACATGAGCAGTTTTGACCAAGAACATCCTTTCTCCGTTACAAAACCATCAATTACAGTCAATTTTCAATTATCTGGTCTTCTGGGGAGACATGGATTTCTTTCAGAAAAATGAACATCTAAATAAAAGATGATAATGTAAAGAAGAAATTGTAGTTCTTTTAAGGGGACATTCCATTGGTCCACATGAGTTATAAGAAATTGTAGATCTGGTTCAGGGGAAATTCCATCGGTCCACATGAGTTATAAGAAATTGTAGGTCTGGTTCAGGGGAAATTCCATCGGTCCACATGAGTTATAAGAAATTGTAGGTCTGGTTCAGGGGAAATTCCATTGGTCCACATGAGTTATAAGAAATTGTAGTTCTGGTTCAGGGGACATTCCATTGGTCCACATGAGTTAAAAGTCCCAATACAATACTCCATCTCTACAATACTGTTAATGGGAGCCTTAAAAGTGACCTGCATTATAAGTGACAGAACCTTATACAAAGGGATGTTCCAACAAGGCTGTGTCACTATTGTGCATATAAACACAAAAACTAGGGTATTTAATGATGTGAAATCACATTATAATTGGATTACATCAGCCAAGAACTAAAATTAATTGATATCATTCAAGTAGCAATGCTAAAACAAAACTCAATAATAAAATGGGATTCATGAACATAACTGCATTATAAGAGGGGCAACATAATACTCGGGGGCTTTATAGTGAGGGACCACTGTATATGGGATCCATGACTATATCTGTCTTACAAAGAGGTACAACAATATACTGAAGGGCTTCATAATGAGGGACCATTGTATATGGGATCCATGACTATATCTGTCTTACAAGAGGTACAACAATATACTGAAGAGCTTCATAATGAGGGACCATTGTATATGGGATCCATGACTATATCTGTCTTACAAGAGGTACAACAATATACTGAAGGGCTTCATAATGAGGGACCATTGTATATGGGATCAATGACCATGCCTGTCTTACAAGAGGGGCAACAATATACTGAGGGGCTTCATAATGAGGGACCATTATATATGGGATCCATGACCATACCTGTCTTACAAGAGGTACAACAATATACTGAGTAGTTTTATAGTGAGGGATGACTATATGAGATCCAAGACCATACCAGTGTTACAAAAGGGGCAACAATATACAGGGAGATTTTATAGTAAAGGGACCAGTGTAATTGGTGGTATTATAATGAACATTTTACAGTATTTTGCAGGAATAATTGTCCACACTAAATTTATTTTTCCCCAGTATGCTTGGGTAATCAATAATCTTCTGTACTGATATATAGAGAAAAAGCCGAATGACCCTACTTCCTACCCAATTCATTTATTGCACATAACTAATAACCACATATAACAAAAACAAGTTTTTAGGTAAAACTCGTTTATTGTGAGAGAAAAAAAATCAATAACTTAGCATAAGTGCAGCTGGTAAATAGGTCAAAACTAACAATGTTGATGGATGAAATGATGAAAAGGTATAATTTTGCTAACTGTTGGAAGTCTTTAGATTTTTTTTTTTTTTTTATAAATTTGTCAAGAATCTCTTTGATGCATAAATCATCATTAAGTGGAAGAAGGATAGCCAAAATAACATCTGTCATGTTTTTATACAATGGTCCATATTTACATATGCTTTTAGTAAAAACTGGGATTTATGAATAATATATGAACAGAATGGTTTATTTATTAATCCACAAAATTTCTTTTCATCATTGATTTTGTTTTAGAACAACCAAATGATAAGGTAGCCTGCAATAACATAAAGTAAATTCTTTTGGTTATTTTGGAGTTGAATTTATGTTTTCCTTCATTTGTTTAAGATATCTGACATTTTCTGCAATTTTAAAAGTAGATGATTATGATGAAGAGGTCAGTTGTGATGATGATGATCCTCATCATCACTGTTATCATCATCATCATCACCATCATAATGGTGATGACAATATCAATGATGATGATCCAAATGATAATAACCATATTTTGCCTTTAGATGTGATGGCTATAACAATAACTATCAGTAAATAATGATTATATTTCTTCAGATGATTATTTAGATTAACTTGACATCCGTCTAAAAATGATAAATCCCCCACAATTCTCCTGCTCATGATAAATCCCCCACAATTCCCCTGCTCATGGTACAGTACTGTCAATTTATATTATGCTACATAAAAAATACTGAATGCAGAAAATTCTAAGTATCAAAAGTCAGTTTGTTTCATATACCTTGAACAGTTCAAGAGTTATGCTCTGGAAATGAAAATGTTTACAGACAGACAGATAGACAGACAGGCAAAAATGCTTATGAACAGATAGACAGGCATAACAATAGCTAAGGAGGGGATCATAATTAATCGCGGTGTTAAATTTATTGCCATATGTGGATGAATCCACATATAGACTGATTTTTTTTCTCCTACAACTGAAAGTTATTAATCCTGTTGTGACTGAATAATTTGTCACAGTATAAACTGATAATTGATACAATTTTTGGAAGAAATGTTTTAAAACTATATTTCTCCATTCATAATGCACAGGCAGATCAGGGTCTATGTTGTTCACTTGTACAACATAAGTACAAAAAACAATATAGACCTTAATCTGCCAGAACATTATGTAATGGCAGTTGGGTGCCCATTATAATCACTATGTATGTATGTATGTATGTATGTATGTATGTATGTATGTATGTATGTATGTATGTATGTATGTATGTATGTATGTATGTATGTATGTATGTATGTATGTATGTATGTATGTATGTATGTATGTATGTATGCATGCATGCATGCATGCATGCATGCATGCATGTATGTATGTATGTATGTATATATGTATGTATGCATGTATGTATGCATGTATGTATGCATGCATGTATATATGTATCTATGTATGTATCTATGTATGTATGTATGTATGTATGTATGTATGTATGTATGTATGTATGTATGTATGTATGTATGTATGTATGTATGTATGTCTAGGGTTTGATGGCACATCAGCACAATCCTGGCTAGTAAAATAACCACCATGAGACAAAAGATAAAAGGTCAAGATGTTGCAAAAGAATCCCAAAAGGCATACAAAACAAGGCATACAAAACAAAGATAAAGGCAAAACAGGGTACAATCCTCAAAATACATGGTCGAAATTTTTTCTTTATAAATTGTGATCTTTTAAAAAATCCAAATCCTTCTCATTTGGAACACCATTACAGAATCCATCTCATAGCAAACAGGTTACTTCCATTAGATGCCTTATACAACATGCAGGAGGGCATAATGGGCCTATTCTACATTTCTGAAACCCACATGTGGATAAACAGATAAATACATTAATTTCTTTAAACAAATAATAAGTCAAATTTTGGTCGACTTTTTCATTTATTCCAGTGGTTTATCGGTATCATCATTTTCTATACCAATGCAGCAGAATCTGGGTATTATAGATGTTAGCATATACTGTGGTCCCATATCGTATCCAGAACCAATATAATGCACTCTACCATTTGCCCCCACCCCACAGGCTAGAAACCACCACTCTTGTAATGTCATCTTTTCCTAGCAGAAAGGGTGGCCTTATAAGAGAGTGACAACTGTAATGGGTATTTGTTACTGTACATGCTGCCGATCTTTACTGACTTTTTATCAACAAGTACTTCCATCAAGAACCTAAATGAAAATATTTGCATGCATAACCATATAATTTACTTGGTACCTCAAATGACAAAATACAAACAAAAAAATTCAGTTAACTGTAATTTCATCTAAAATTACAGCAATAAAAATACCCCATTATACAGAATCATCTGTTGAAACAAAAACTGTATCACACTCTATAAAGTTGTTGTTGTTATTATTACTATTATTAATATTATTATTAGTTTTATTATTATTATTATTATTATTATTACTGTAGGACCTGATGTACCTGTGCAGTATTGTTCACCAGGCCCCACTGTCACCAAATTTCTCAAATTTTCTCCTTAAATTGAGAATTTATATTATTTTGCTTATGACACTTTTAACAATACTGGCAGATCAGTCAGAGATTGAGATAATGCTATATATAGAAAGAATGACAAATAATCAAAACAAAACCTCTATACTCTTATTGTGGCCGCAGGTGCTGCACGTACTGATTGCATTTTACACACTGATCTGCATTTATACTAATTTCAGTTGTAACGAAATATCAGAAATAATGAAGTACATTACAAGGCCCCTTTTTCGGCTTTTTACATACAGCACAACCTCACTACACAGTACTTCATTATAATGCCATTCCTGTTATAAACCAGGCATGGTCATAGATCCTCTTTTATTATGTCATAGAAAAATTATATGTATAATGTACTTCATTATAGGGTAGTTTTACTATAAGGCAGTATACCCCATGGCACCCATGGATGGCATTATAATGAGGGAGTACTGTAATATTTTATCTTGGTTATAATGATATTGACATAGAACAATATATAATTTTTGGAGTACCTTGGGCTAATTGTTAACCTAAGTTTACCATACTTGTTTAATGCATTGAAAATAAATTCTTTATCATTACAAAGAGTGAAGCTATAAATTAACAGTACAACATATTAGGTAGTACTGTGTCATATATACACATTCTAATGACCACAGTACATACTTCCTTGCAATTTATGGCAATAAAGGGTTTAATATGTGTAGTTTTCTAACTACATGTATAACCATTTAACTATATACAGTATTTCTCCCATGATAAGACGAGAAGGAAGGTAACGGTCAGCATGATAAATCAGTCAAATAGGATTGGGTTGGCTCATTATAAGACAAATACATCAAAATTCTGTAAACAAATTTTTAAAATTGTGAGTGAACTTATCATCAAGCATGAGGCATTGGATAAATACCAGTATGGTAATCACTATCTATATATTTTAAAGAGTACACCTTTTCCAAGTGTGATTCATTTTGGGGTTGTATCAGTTGCTCTTACAAGTAATTTGATAATCCTTCTAACACAGCATAAGAGGGAACCTGGTACAAAAACATAAACAATTATGAATGGGTTTGCAGATTATATTTGATTGGTCCTGTTTCTTTCCACCTGTCACTATGTTGTGCAGGTTACTGTATTTGTACATGTACAACCTGTACTAAACTGTGTGTACAAGCATTGACCCAAATCTGTCATCATGTGTGCTGCTAAACTCAGGGTTAACAATGTCTTCCTGTAATATTAAACAAAACAAAAAGTGTAGGTTCTGATCTACATGATGACAGATCTGGGTATACACTATTCACACTTGAGTGCATATTATTCTTTCATGTGTGCTGATATTACCAAGCATGATTTTATCTATCCCCAGTACCATATATACTCACGTATCAGCCGATACCAACTGCAAACTGCATAGCCCCAGATCTGCCGTCGCATAATGCGCTGGCAGATCTGGGTCTATGCAGTTTATAAGGACTAATCAGTAGAACAAACAACACAGACCTGATCTGCAGGCGCAATATGCCATGGCAGATCAGGGTCTATGTTGTTTGCATTTGGACCCTGATTATACGCGTGTATATACGGTAGGCAATTTTTTGCTGTACACATAATTCTAGGACTGGGTTTGGTTTGGTGTGGTTTGGTTTGGTTTGGTGTGGTTTGGTTTGGTGTGGTTTGGTTTGGTTTGGTGTGGTTTGCTTTGGTTTGGTTTGGTATTTTAGGGTGCAGGAACACTACTAAGTTATTAACTTCTGAGGAAATTGGAGTAAAGTGCCTTCCTCAAGGACACACCACCATAGTTGACCCAGGCTTATCCCATGTTAGGATTTGAACCTGCATCATTTCAGTCAGAAGTCTGGGATGTTAACCTATGACTCTGCTACCGTGGCTTCTGTCTCCTTTAGTTGCCTCTTACAACATAAAGGAGGCCACATCAGGCCTATTCTACATCCTCCAGTTCACAGAGAGGTACTCAAAGTCTGGAGCAGTGGTGTGGCTTCCTAGAAATTTAAAATATGGAATCTTCATTTTTCTGCATTACACACATGCATCTTGCCTCTGGTTGTTGTAAAATATAATGTCAGAGAAACCTTTGCTATTTTGCAAATTAAACTATTTGTTACATTTAGACAACACTTGGTTGCTCATTTTGTCAGCAATTTGCAGTGAATACAAATACAAAATCATTAGGTCAAAGATACAAATGTGTGGTTCTGGTAACCAGACCTACCATATTTGTATGGCCCCAACCCCATAACTTTTTATCATGTGTACAAAACAAAAAAAATTCTGTACCAACTGTGCCCCGTTTTTCACATCCAAAGTGGTAACTTAAGAACAGAAACTGTGACATGAACTAATACTAGCTGGATTAAAAAAGTAATACAAAACAAAATATTAGTACCAACCTTCCTACCATATTTTTTTCACACCGTTACCAGAACCACACATATTTTTTACTTTGACCTTATGTATTTAAAATACTGATTGGCAGCCATGTTGGCTCAGTACATTGAGTTGAAGGGTGCAGGTTCAAATCCTACCAACCCAAGTTGACTACCAAGTTAAGGTTGTGTGTCCTTGGGCAAGACACTTAACTTCAATCGCCTCATCACTAAATTACCTAATGTTGCTGTGCTGCAAAACATCGAACAAAATAAAACTATATTAACCACACAAAATGCTTCTGCAGGATGCCTGCATACAATATATCTGTGAAAGCCTTGAATAAATTCAACTTTCAAGACTATATGACTCAAAATTAACTCAAAACTTTAAAAAAAAATATCTCTGAAAATATCCAAGATACAATAGTTCCTCACAATAACACTGTTAAGGGAAGCCATAAAAGAGTGCCATATTATCAACAAGGTTGCTGCGGTAGGTTCAATGTCAAAATTACAGTACAGCAAAAAAGAGTAGACCAACTTGTAGTGAGACTGCCTTATAATGAAGTACATGATATAAATAATTTTACTATTGAATAATGAAATGGGATCCATGATCATACAAGCATTATAACAGGAACTGTATTATAATGAAGGGTCTTATATTGAGGGAGTTATGTACATTCATCCTAAAAACGGGATCAATGACCTTACCCATCTTATAAAACTAGAGTGACCATGCTATAACAGAGGCACTTTATAGTAACAAGATCACTGTATTAACAAGAAATTTTCAGCATAAAAAAAACATTCATACAAAATTGTAGAGCTTTCAATCTAAGTTTAACTATGACTTCCAATATTGGATAAGTGCAGTCTGGGTAAAGGTCTCATTCCTGTACTTGAAAGGTTAATGAGATCAAGACCAGGTTACACTCTGGTGAACGCTTTGAAAATCTGCAGGGGTATTTAATTTTAGGATAAAAGTAGGCAGTGCTGAAAACTGTCTTGTCAGTGTTATGAATTACGAATAAATTCTTGGTCCCAGTCTTCAGAGTTGTAAGAACTTGAAGGCCAAATTGTTATTGTCACAAAAAGCTCAAACAATCATTCAATATATTATCTTCAACTTTTGGGATAAAATGGGTTGCACTTTCTTAAGAAGACAAATCGAACTCCTCCAAGTCATAAAACTGGTTTTTTTTCCCTTTGTAAATGGGCAATAGGTACAGTTGTATCGCAGGACTGCAAATGCCTTTTCTCTGTGCATGTGTGTGTGTGTATGATTTTCATCCAGTAAAAAATGCCCTGATTGGCACATGATTTCAAAGGTCAAGTGCCTTTAATGGTCTTTTTAACAGACTGATTTTCAAAGTAACGTTTCTATAAGCATACATTAGTTCCGGATGAACAGACACACACTCATTACATACACAATGACTTAGCCCCATGACTGTCTGCTCACAAGTAAGTTTTTGCTATACATTAGAAATTACAACTTTTTGTGTCACATTTGATTCTGAAAGTGTTTCAGATCCTTTATTTATGTTATATCTCTAGTATTTTATGCCAGAACTCCCAACATTTGGCTTTTAAGGTTATACCATAACCCTGTTTTGTCATGTAATAATACATGACAAAAGACGACAGCATAAACCTACATTCTTAATGGATACTAAATTTTGTGGCTTCTAAAAGTCAAACAATTTTACAGCAATTTAAGAGGATCTGTCAGTGTTTGTCTATTAAATTTCCTAAAAATGTGCACTGTCTTTACTCACCTATAAGTCAAGTCCAACTGCAAACTGCACAGACCCAGCTCTGCCAATGCATAATGCACCAGCAGATCTGGGTCTATGCAGTTTGTTAGGAGTAATCAGTAGAACAACACAGACCCTGATGTGCTGACACATTATGCGATGAAAGATCAGGGTCTTTGTTGTTTGCAGTCGGACTTGACTTACATATGAGTATATACGGTATTTGTGGCTATTTAAAATCACAGACTTTTCCTCCCACACAATCCAGGAAAAAACTAGAGCGATTAAATATACTTTTACATAAGTCATAATATAATAAAACCCCAAATGCTGAATCTGTATTTGATTAGTCACAGTGACTGAAACCAATTTTTAAGTACGAACTTAATAATCAGTGTAAACTTATTTTGGTGCAGACATAAGTGGCAAGGAGTGAAATCAACTGGCTTATGAATGAAGATTTAAACTATTGTAAAGAACCCTTAATGAAGCATAAAATTACATCTTATTGACTATCTAGTTTTGCTTAACTGATGCACCATATGTGCCATGTATACTCGCTTATAAATCGGGTTCAACTGCAAACAACATAGACCCTGATTTGCCTGTTGTATAATGTGCCAGCAGATCAGGGTCAATGTTGTTTGTTCAACTGATTACTCCGATCAAACTGCATAGACCCAGATCTGCTGGCACAATATGCATTGGCAGATCTGAGTCTGTGCAGTTTGCAGTTGGACCTGACTTATAAGTGAGTATAACATACCTGTTGCATTCTAATCTTTAGAATGTATCACTAATTTGTACCAAGTTACCCTTCCAATGGAAGCAATGTTGCCAGTTGCACTACCTGACCTGTCTATTTTACAACTTACCTGTTAGCTTGCAGAGCACTGCACTGAGTTGTTGTGTAAACATACCATCAATATTACTACAAACCGCAAAGGTGATTTGACTGAGAAGAAAAAAACCATTAGACAAAAACAGTGTTAATGAACACTTGTGGCCTGGTTTGTCTTTCAACTGACCTCAAATATTTCAGATCAACTGTATTGGTTTCCAACTATCCAACAATGATTTGATAGCTTACCTACAATACATTATGCCTGAATATATTTTAACTTGCACTTTTTATACATAAAGTTTTCAACAGATAAAAACTTAATGAGATGTGGATGTGCAGATGCTGTGAGTAACTGATTATAAATGGTAACAAGCATTGGCTTGTTTAAATAGTTTTTTCTGAGATAATTATTGTTATGTTTCAAGTGCTTTTCTCAAGAATGTCATAAAAAAATTCAGTTTTTATAGGAAATTTTTAGTGTTCAGTGATTATACATTTTTTACACAGTTAGATCTATATAACTTTCTACTATGAATATGAATACATTCATATTTATATTTTCATTCAATTCATACCATACTCAAATTATATTATTTCATCATTTTTCTCATTTCAATTTTCCTTTTCCTGCAAGTACCATAATTCCCCGAAGATAAGCCCATGATTGATAATAAGCCCACACATTACTTTTTACAAAATACTGGTAAATGCTACTACTTTGCAACAAATTTAGAAGGTGTGCCCCTTTGGGATGACCAAGGGATAAATGTGGTAAAATATATTACACATACAATCCCTTATCCTGCAAAAAGATATTGTTTTATCATTTTAATCTCACTTATAAAAGAAATCAAACAAGACCTAGGGATCACTTGATCCATGCTCATGGCACTGGATTAAGTTTCTGATTATATATATATATATATATATATATATATATATATATATATATATATATATATATATATATATATACACCTACCTTGAAAATATCATTAATGTAAAGGAAATTGGTAAAGTCAACAAAGCAAAAAGTATACAACACCTTGTGAAGTCATTTACCTCCTACCATAAACTGCTTTTGCTGACTTGCTGATCAGAATTCTGATTTGATCTCAATAAATGTGACACCAAGAATAAATTCTCTAAGCAATGTACACTTTTTTATGTACTACCATCTCTACTTGCTTATAAGTCAAGTCCAACTGCAAACAACACAGGCTCTGATCTGCCATCGCATAATGTGGAAGCAGATCAGGCTCTATGTTGCTCATTCTACTGACTGCTCCTAACAAACTGCATAGACCCAGATCTGTTGGCACATTATGTGAGAGCAGATCCAGGTATGTGCAGTTTGCAGTTGGACTCATATTATAAGCGAGTGTAGATGGTAGTAATTAACAAGACAAAGCTAACAGCTTCAACTGGTGCAAGTTTGATTATTTTATGAATGTTAGTACTATATGTATGCTTTAATATAAAACAGCTGTTATTTTGGAACATTTATTTAACTTAGTCTAACTCAGCAAAATGCAATACAAACTTTTACTTTTCTTTGTTTTTGGATTGCTTACACCATTAATTAAATACAAACTTTAAAACAAAGGTTAAATATAATTCAACATTCACCATGGTTCATCCTTAAATGTTTATGGCAGAGTTTGCATAATACTGCTGTAGACTTTACATTTCTGAGAAAGACACCTTATTTCATAGAATATTTGTTAGATTTGAGACATGGCTTCAAAATAGTGGGACCTACTGTATATACTCACGTATATGCCAATACCAACTACAAACTGCATAGACCCAGATTTGCCATCGCATAATGTAAGGACTAATCAGTAGAACAAACAACATAGACACTGATCTGCTGGCGCATTATGCGACGGCAAATGAGGGTCTATGTTGTTTGCATTTGGATCCGGCTTATACGTGAGTATATATGGTAGATATTGTCTTGGCATTTTAACACTTTACTAACATTTCTTTACAAGTCAATCCACCCGTCTCTGTTCTTCAAACCCCATCTCCTTTGATACTGTGCTAAATAATGTAGTTCTGATGGACTTCTAAAATAGTATGTATGTATTATATTTCTTTATCCTCTGTTTAACTTTATTAATAATGGTAAATTATATAAAATATAAACTACTTTAATACTGTATTATATTCATCACCAAAAATTGTAGCCTGTTAATTTTGAAGATTTTCTTTTCATTGTTCCAGTTTTAAGATCCAACAATGAAAGAAACAAGAAATGTACCCATACAAGATGGATGTCCCTACCAATATAAAAGGCAAAGTTCTAAGTCAAATGGGGGCCATAACTGTATAAAAGTTTCTCAGAAAATGGTTGGTTTTTAATGGCACTTTCAACACAGTGGTAACAGTCAAACTTGACCCAAGTCTTATTAAAATAAAGCCTCTTGCCAAATTTGGTTTCAACCTATGACATCCTCAACCTATGACATCCTCAACCTATAACATCCTCAACCTATAACATCCTCAACCTGTGATATTCTCAACCTATGACATCCTCAACATATGACATCCTATAACATCCTCAACCTATGATATCCTCAACCTATGACATCCTCAACCTATGACATCTTCAACCTATGACATCCTCAAAGTTATTGAGCAGAAACAAAATCTGCAACATTTGGCATGAAAGTATGTATAGAGATGGGTAACACTATATGCTCTCTCCATAGATGTTTTTTTTTTGGGGGGGCTACAAATCTTTTTATCTATTATGTGGCTACAAGGATAAATGTTGCCTATCTGCAATAACACATTTGCAATCATAAGTTATGTCCCCTGTTAGACTGCTACCTGTGGTAGTGTTCACAAATATTACACCTGAACTAAAGCAGAAAGAGATCAATTTGTAAGGCCACTCCTACTGTAACAGGAGATGAAGATACTGACAGTCATGGTGTTTTCAAGTACCATACACACTCTAAAAGAAAAGTCTGCCTCATAAAAGTGCTTGCACAGATCTATCATTAGAAGCTAAGCAGACAAATCAGGGTGTTTTCTGCTTTCTCTTTAAGAGTGATTTTTATGCCCACCCACAGTGAAGGGGAAGGGGGTATCATAAGTACAGGGAAACCCCGCTATAACATGATCATTAGGGTCCACAGAGTGTCATCATGTTATGTAACATATCATGCAATATCAAAACAAGCCAATTAACTGAAGAAAATGTTTCATCTATATCAGGCTAAATTATACCAGTAATGGAGGTGGGTACATAACTACAGGTTTCGATGACATAGCTACCAACTTAAATTGATGTATATTAAATGAGAAATGATTAAAACAGTGATTGCACCGTTAATATATAATGTTTTGCAGAGAACAATGCATTGGTACATACATGTATAAGAAAATTTGCTTTAATGAAATGAATATGTCTAATCACATTAAACTGAATGTGATTGGATATATTTGTTTCATTAAAGAAATTGTACCCCTAGTTCAACTGACTTCGGCATTCCCTGGGTACCATTGCTCTTAAAAGAACTGAAATGGCGGTCAACAGAGTTTGAAAAACACAACCAATAGATTTTACCTGGATTTACTTCATAAGGAAAAAGGCACCAGAGTAAATATACTATGAATAAAGCAGTTAGACTCTAAGCTATGATACGGTTTCAATAAGGGCTGCCGACTATGCAAAATATTGTTGAAAATTTGGCCTCCATTTTTCCTGTTGATGTTGTTGGAAGAGAGCTCCACAGCACTGATTGTTATGGCAGTAAGATGTTGCCTTTTCCCCCATTATACCTATCAGGATTGACATCTTTCCCCCATTATACATATCAGGATTGACATCTTTCCCCCATTATACATATCAGGATTGACATCTTTCCACCATTATACCTATCAGGATTGACATCTTTCCCCCATTATACCTATCAGGATTGACATCTTTCCCCCATTATACCTATCAGGATTGACATCTTTCCCCCATTATACATATCAGGATTGACATCTTTCCATCATTATACCTATCAGGAGTGACATCTTTCCCCCATTATACCTATCAGGATTGACATCTTTCCACCATTATACATATCAGGATTGACATCTTTCCCCCATTATACCTATCAGGATTGACATCTTTCCCCCATTATACCTATCAGGAGTGACATCTTTCCCCCATTATACCTATCAGGATTGACATCTTTCCCCCATTATACCTATCAGGAGTGACATCTTTCCCCCATTATACCTATCAGGATTTACATCTTTTATTGTAAGCCTACCATCATACATTATGCCTGCAGATCTGAATGTACCATATATACTGGCGTATAAGCCAACACCAACTGCAAACTGCATAGACCCAGATCTGCCACTGCATAATGCGCCGGCAGATCTGGGTCTATGTAGTTTGTAAGGACTAATCAGTAGAACAAACAACATAGACCCTGATCTGCCGGCTCATTATGCGATGGCAGATCAGGGTCTATGTTGTTTGCATTTGGACCCCTTATACACAAGTATATACGGTATGTTTTGTTCTATTGATGAACTTGACCTTAATGATAGTAATGATGATGCATCATACATGATGTTCAGCTGTATTATTGACTCACAATTCCTTGTTATAATTTCAAAGAACAAGTCTGTACTGGCTGTTTTGTTGGAGATTCTTCAATTTCAATTGTACTTTCATGTGACAGCAAAGTTCAAACATTCAGCGCTGTTTCAAAACTTAAGGATGGACATATGATTGACTGACTGCATGGTGGAAATGCAGCCTGGTTTGGATTTTTACTGGCAAGTGTAAAAAAAAAAAGGAAAAGTTAAAACCTGAGCTAATGAAAGAGAATATGGATTTTCATTTATCAATTTTAACACCAGTTTAAAAAAGGGATACATTATAATACTCACTCTTGTTCTACTTTCATTTTTAGTTACTTTTTTATACCCTATTGAGAGGAACCCAACTATGACCAAATTGGCATCCCCCTTTTTTTCCCGACTGGTTCCCGTTGTTTGAACTTTAATGGGGGACAGTGCCCAAATTTACTAAATCCTAGATGCAACCCTGCATCACCAACCAAGCAGTTCTTCGTAAATTTGGCTAGGCCAGCAAACATTTCAGTAGGAGGGGTAATTGTAGGTCATATGATGTGATTCGTCACTTGGTTAGTGATGAGTAAGATGAACAGAATGTCAAATGTATGGGTTGAAAATGTATACTGTAGTTGAAAAGTCTCACAAGCATCAGAAGTAGGCCACAATGACATCTGGTAGCTTTGACCCAATTATTGAATGTATTGCAATGATTTATAAATATCATTAAGATATATCAACAGGGAAAATTTCATGAGTATAAACTGGACAGTGTTTAAGATACTGGGTAAATTTCATGTCAGTGATAAAGTCAATCAGGCATAAAACTAAGTCACAGTGATCTAGTTTTGGAATGGTAATGTAGTACCACAAAAAATGCATGAACATACAGAAATACATACATACAAAGTTTGATGTAAGTGAGAACAGTGTTGGAAATGTAGGTTGAAAGTTCATAACAATATAAAAAGTAGGTCACAGTGACCTATTTTTGCACTAGTGTATGGTCCTTACAAACATGAGTCAAAGTATGAAGCTTAATGGATGTAGGACTTTTAATGTCAGAAATATGCCGGTGAAATGTCTTTTTGACTAAGTTGATCAGGCATGAAGAATAGGTCACAATGATTTACTCTTTGAACACTTGAGTTACACTCCTCCACATGCACCCACACAAGAAGCTTGATGAATCAAACTTTAATAAGGGTCAAGGTATAGATTGTGTAATTAATGAACACCTGAAAATACAAAAGTAACTCTAACAAGGAAAATAGGTCATAGTGACACACTTATCTATGGTATTGTTCATTTACTCTTCCAGAGATGCATCAACAAACCAGATTTGCCGAGTCTAGATCTAAGAGGGACAAAGACATCGATGGCGAAAGGAAATAAATCTGTAAATACAATATAGTCATTCAAATGTGTAACAAATGAACCAACAAAGAACAAATGAACCATATAACAAATGTATGGGCAAATGCTACCAATATATGCAACTCTGTTGGCAAGGGGATCATACAGAAAATTATGCCATGAATTATATACATACACAGGTATGTATATTAGCTAGAACATCACTTCACAATTGAAATATTTAATTATTTCAAAGAATCATGATCATTATATAGCTGTTCTCCTAGAATTAGAGATGATGCATTTTAATTGTCATCACTTAATGTATATGAGGATCTCATGAGAGATATTTCACCAACCTTCTGCGCAGGACATGTTTACACTCAAATAAGAAACCAGTCATTGCAAATAATAATAAGATTCAAAAGAAATCAATACAAAAGAGCACTGCATTCAGACAAAAGAAAAATCTGATATGTATCAAGAAGAGTACCATACATGGTACATAAGACTGATATGTATCAAGAAGAGTACCATACATGGTACATAAGACTGATATGTATCAAGAAGAGTACTATACATAGTACATAAGACTGATATGTATCGAGAAGAGTACCATACATGGTACATAAGACTGATATGTATCAAGAAGAGTACTATACATAGTACATAAGACTGATATGTATCAAGAAGAGTACCATAAATGGTACATAACACTGATATGTATCAAGAAGAGCACCATACATAGTACATAAGACTGATATGTATCAAGAAGAGTACTATAAATGGTACATAAGACTGATATGTATCAAGAAGAGTACTATACATAGTACATAAGACTGATATGTATCAAGAAGAGTACTATAAATGGTACATAACACTGATATGTATCAAGAAGAATACCATACATAGTACATAAGACTGATAAGTATCAAGAAGAGTACCATAAATGGTACATAACACTGATATGTATCAAGAAGAGCACCATACATAGTACATAAGACTGATATGTATCAAGAAGAGTACCATAAATGGTACATAACACTGATATGTATCAAGAAGAGTACTATAAATGGTACATAACACTGATATGTATCAAGAAGAGTACCATAAATGGTACATAACACTGATATGTATCAAGAAGAGTACCATAAATGGTACATAAGACTGATATGTATCAAGAGTACCATAAATGGTACATAACACTGATATGTATCAAGAAGAGTACTATAAATGGTACATGACACTGATATGTTTCAAGAAGAGTACCATAAATTATACATAAGACTGATATGTATCAAGAGTACCATAAATTATACATAAGACTGATATGTATCAAGAGTACCATAAATTATACATAAGACAGATATGTATCAAGAGTACCATGAATTGTACATAAGACTGATATGTATCAAGAGTACCATAAATTATACATAAGACTGATATGTATCAAGAGTACCATAAATTGTATATAAGACTGATATGTATCAAAAGTACCATAAATTATACATAAGACTGATATGTATCAAGAGTACCATAAATTATACATAAGACAGATATGTATCAAGAGTACCATAAATTGTACATAAGACGCCTACCATGTGGTAAGTAATATTAGTATACTTCTTTCATGTAAAACCTTCTTTCATTTGTCAGATACCTGATCCTATGAATCTGAAAATATCTTCCTTGTCTTAAATGCAAACCATCCACAAAATTTGGTCAAGGTAAAAGATATAGATCTCAAGTTTTTTTGTGGAAACCATTTTTCTCCTTTCTTTTTGACCTTTGAGGCACAAAATCAATAGGTGCCTTCCTTGTATGAAATGCAAAGCCATCCACAAAGTTTAGTCAAGGCAATGTGGTACAGAACTGAAGTAGTTTGGGTGAAATCTTTATTCAGCACTTCTGACCTTGACTGTTGACCTTTTGACCCCAAAATAAATAGGTGTTTTTCTTGTCTCTGATACCAGCCAGCCACAAAGTAGGTGATAAAGAACTGCAAATATTGTGACCTTGACCTTGATCTTTGACCTTTTGAATCCAAAATCAATAGGTTTATTCTTTGCCAAGCTACTTACAAAAGTTTGGTAATGGTAGATGGTGGAGAATTTGAGATATAGTGTGGAAGTGATACAGAGAACAGAAGGATAGATGGATGGATGGTCAGATGAACATGATATGACATGCTCAGCCTCATTGTGGGCATAGGAAAAATGTTTAAGGATTTGTTGAATCTTAGACTCCCTCAAGAAATAAGAAATTTTGCTATAATAATGGCATCATAAGCTTATCCTGTTACAATTTGACAAAATGATAAATGTTCCATTAATGTACTTATTACATTTTGAAATATTTCCTTCAAAATTATAACAATCACAAGCAAGGGAAATTTTCTTATACAGACTTACTTACACTCCGTAATAAAGCGACATTGTAATCTAATGATTATTTCCATGTGAGACAATTTTGAAATGGATCAAAATACAATTTACTAATAACAAAGACTGTGGTCATTATTGTCTATGGTTATGCATTATTTCCTTTTGTGACCTTTTTAATGTAAAAACAACAAATGAAATATAGTAAACAAGCTGAACTGCAAGTAAATACACCTATGTTAATTATGCTAATAAGGCAAACAGCTTTAAAAACAAAATTTTTCTTCTCCCACACCTTCCAAGTCAGGTTTTATCACTTTATACCTTTGTAAAACAAAGGTATAACAGTTTTATCTCTTTATACCTTTGTAAAACAATTGTGATGGTATAGACTGCTCTATGCACTGTTTTGTCATTAGCTAGACTGCTCTAGGCACAGTTTTGTCATTAGCTATGTCAGACAGACAGTCTGAAAAAAATAACAGCAGGTGAATAACGACATCATGATCAAACATGTTTACATGATGGCCAAATAAAGTGACATACAATATGTAAAGTGTGGTTCCAAACAAATTATTTGCAACCAATTATGTAATTGAAAACCATCTAAGGTAATATGGGTTTTGTGAGGTTTTCTGTGTTATAGATAAACATGACCATGATACAGGAAGTCTTCCTAAATCAAACATCAAAAATGTATTAAAAAAAAACATTTAAAAAAAACTGAGGAATGGGTGAGCAATTTGCTAATGTAAATATACCCCCAGCACTCCCGCATTCCACCCCTACCCCCATGATGGAGATGAGTCTATAGTAACAAAAAGTGCATAACTCTTCAGAAAATAGTGAGTACAATGACTGGTCAACATACATATCTTCTGATGATAACCATAATATGTACTAAGTTTTACAGCAATCCACTGAAAACTGTGAGAATAGTTGCATGCACAAAATTCTGTCATATACTGATTTGAGCTGTAAGTCACAAAAGGGCAATAACTTGTAAAAACAATGCTGGCAAACAGATTTGTCAATATGCGCATCTTTAGAGAGTGTCCATAGTATGTACAAAAGTTTCAAAACAATCCCTAGAAAGCTGCAAGACAATCTGCATTCACAAAACTCTGTCTTACACTGCATTCAGCTGCATGAGTAAAAGGGCAATAACTCTAAACAACTGCAGAAACAACTGCAGAAACATAGTAATTTTGACCATAGATTTTAGATGATGACCATAACATGTACAAATCACAGGAGCACAGTGATTTGTAAATACGAACATCTACAGAGGACGACCATAATAAGTACCAAGTTACAAAGTGATCCATCAAAAACAATGGGACTAGTTGCATTTACAAGATTCTGTCATATGCTGCATTCAGCTGCAATACAAAAAAGGGCAGTAACTCTAATAAAAAGTTGTGGGAGGAGAGTACTTTGTCAATATGCATATCTTTAAATGATGACCATAACACGTATAAAGTTTCATGGGGATCCATTTGCAACTGAGATTAGCTGCAGTCTCAGGATTCTGTCACACACTCCATCAGTCTCCAAATCAAAATGCCCAATAACTCTCACAAAATCAAAGTAGCAAAGAGATTTGTTGATATTCACATCTTCATATAAAGACAAATCACATTTCCCAAATTTCAAAGCGATCCATTTAAATCTGTGTGACTAGTTGTGTTCACGAGATTCTGAAACACGCTACATCAAGGTGCAAGTTAAAAAGGGCAATAACTCTGACAAAAATCACAGGGGCAAAGTGATATGTTGATATGCACATCTTCATATAATGACCATAATATGTACCAAGCTTCAAAGTGGTCCATGAACAACTCAGACTAGCTGCAGTCCTACCATTCTAATATTACATTGCATTCATCTGCAAGACAAAAAAGGCAGTAACTCTAACAAAAGTTGTGTGAGCAAAGTGGTTTGTTGATATGCACATATTCAGATGATGACCATAACATTTACCAAGTTTCATAGTGATCCACTGAAAACTGTGACACTAGTTGCATACACAAGAGTATGCCATACACTGCATTCACAAGCAATTCAATAAGGACAGTAACTCCTACAGAAGTGATTTGTCAATACTTGCATCTTCGAGTGATGACAATAATATTCATGGCAATCCATCAAAAACTGTGGGAGAAGTTGTACTAACAATATTGTGTGCCACATGGAAGGATGGATGAATGGATACAAGAATTCCTATACAGAGGTAGAGTATATAAATCATCATTTTCACATAGCTTTCAATTAGTTACTTAGGTTATTTTCTACATGAAGTCATTTAATGTTTTTATATTTGTAGTCATGGTTGTCATATTTGATGGTGGATTGGCATCAACTGTATAAACTTTTAAGGCCCTCAAGGTATGACATTTTCTATCAAATTTGGTCAAATTTGGTTGAGTGGTTTTTATGAAGAAATCATTAAAAGGTTTTTCTATTTTTAGTTGCAGCTGCAATATTTTATGGTAGATTGGCATCATTTGTATAAAGTTAAAAAGCCACAATTCCAGGGTGCTCTCTGTCAAATTTGGTAAAAATTATAGAGTCGTTTTGAGAAGTCATTTTAAGGTTTTTCTCTTTTTAGTAATGGCAGCCATATTTGAAAGTGGATCAGCATCATTTGTAAAAAATATTAAAAGCCCTTTATGCCAGGGTGTTTTCAATTAAATTTGCCAAATTCTGCTAGGCAGTTTTTGAGAAGTTGTTTAAATGTTTTTCTTTTTTAAGGATTGGCATCATTTGTACAAATCTGAAAGGCCTTTATGCCAGAGTGCTTTCTGTTAAATTTATTAAACTTCTGTTAAGTAGCTTTTGAGAAGAAGTTGTTTAAAGGTTTCTATTTATAGTAACATCCATCATATTTATTGGAAGATCAGCCTGTAACGGCCTTAATGCCAAAATCATCTGAACCATATTTGGTTTAAACTGGTCAATGTTATATTCAAAGAAGTTTAAAATAGCCATGTTGATGGTCAATAGATGATGCACAAAGGATACTGGACAACATATACAGAATGCAGGGCCATACATTAAGTTCCTCAGCCTCAGGGTCAGGGAGCTAAAAATGTACAACTATTTACTAAATTAATAAATGTAATATTTCCTTATATTACATGTCTTTGCTGTGTGTTTTCATTTATCTAAATCACACTTATGCCATGCTAATTAGGCTGGAAGAGTGTTGGACTCATACTCAAAGGGCCATCGGTTCTATATGCACCCAAGTCAGCCCAGGGCAGCTCGCTGCCAGTGTGTCATTGGGAAAAGCACTTAGCTGCCATTTCCTTGGCATTATATATTTAAAAAGCTGAAAGTACCATAAAAAAAACAACCAATTAATCAACTAAAATATAATAATTGAGGTAGTTCTCTGTGAACATGAAATATTAAATAGTGGAACTATGAAAAAGAAAAAGAGCAAGCTATTTGACAAACCAAATATATTGTCCAAAAGCACATGTGTACAATTTCAAAACATTATAATTTCATCCTGGACACTGTAACAAAATTTAAAAACAAACTGTATAAAACTTAACACATTTCTATTATCAATCATAAATGTTTTGAATATAAGATTCATTATTCTTTACATGACCACAATGTGACAAAATGTAGGCCATGATGTAATATTTTGTAAGTTACTGACAATTTTAGAACATTTTACTTTCCTGTTGTAAATTTATTGGACAGTATCCAGTTTTAAAAGTTTCAATGGCTATGATTACTTTAGGCATACCATCTTATGGAATTTTTAGCAAACCCAAAAAGATTGTCAAAAACATTTTTAATGGTAAAATGCAGTGCTTAATTGTTTTCATTATTATGTCATTTTTTAGGACAAGCATAAACATATTCTCAATTTGTTGTAGAGCATGTCCTGATAATGGTATGGGTGGCTGTCACCTTGGATCTGATCTTTGAATGGTCATAAGTGGGTCAAAGGTCAACTAAGTGAAAATGCACTGTAAATTCAGACTTCCAAGGACATTAAATTCTCAAAACGAAAAAAGTACAAGTTTTTGACAAGAATCTTCGAAATATGTGTTATTTAAAGTCATAATCATAATGTAAAATATCTATCTGTCCATCCCTGTGTGTCCATTTCTATTCTAATTAAGGTCATTCAGTATACATTGTAACTACAGAATCAGCCAACCATGGGTGTAAAAGTATTCTTGGTGTCCTGTTTGAGTAGAAGCACATGCTTGATGAAATCCTCAAGGAGTACCATATTGAACAATAGTGTATGTAACCTTAAGAGTACCATGTAGAACAATAGTGTATGTAACCTTAAGAGTACCATATGGGACAATAGTGTATGTAACCTTAAGAGTACCATATGGGACAATAGTGTATGTAACCTTAAGAGTACCATATAGAACAATAGTGTATGTAACCTTAAGAGTACCATATAGAACAATAGTGTATGTAACCTTAAGAATACCATATTGAGGACAAAGGTTAAATGAGTGCAGAATTCACTATTCAATTTTGATATGATTGTAATTTAAATTGGTCATGACCTAACAAGTATAAGAATGCTAGAAAGTGAGTACAATTACCTTCGGAAATCTTTAAAATGTTTCAAGCATCAAGTGAGGCTAATTGATAATTAATGAGTGGCCAGTGGGCAGTATCTAATGTATTGATTCTGCTGATAATTAGTGAGTGGCCAGTGGGTAATATCTAAGGCAAAATTATATATCTGGGGACTTGTTTGGTTTGGTGCTTTCCAGTACAGCAACACAAGTAGGCTATTTAGAACTAAGGTAATTGGAGTCATCATGGTAGCTGACCTGGACTGGTCCAGTGGTAGGACTTAAACCTACACCCACCCCTTCAGTCATGAGTCTGGCACACTAACCAGTGCCACTGTGGCTCCTGCCTTCATTTGAAACATGCAGGAGGGCACATCTGGTGCATTCTACACTCACAAACTTGGTCAGAGATTTGGGGATTTGTATTCCAAACTTGGTGGGAGATTTGGGGATTTGTATTCCAAACTTGGAGGGAGATTTGGGGATTTGTATTCCAAACTTGGAGGGAGATTTGGGGATTTGTATTCAAAACTTGGAGGGAGATTTGGGGATTTGTATTCCAAAAACAGTAAAACCCACTTATAACAAGGTTGGTGATAACATGAACTCAGTTATCATGTGCACTACTGTATATACTCCCATATACACCAGATCCAAATGCAAACAACATAGACCCTGATCTGCCATCGCATAATGCGCCGGCAGATCAGGGTCTATGTTGTTTGTTCTACTGATTAGTCCCTACAAACTGCATAGACCCAGATCTGCTGGCGCATTATGCAACAGCAGATCTGGGTCTGTGTGGTTTGCAGTTGGTATCGGATTATACGCGAGTATATCTGGTACATAAATTCCAGACAATTTTGTTCTTTCATGTATCCAAATATTGATGAGCTGGATAATGAAAATTTTGTTTTAACAATCCCATTGACAAGTCTCCAGTGAAAGACCTTAATATTTATTATTATTTGGAATGATACAGGTTGCAATATTGCAATGCAAACTCTTTTATTTGATTTAGCAAATTAAACTGCACCTTATTTACTGAATTTTTAATTTTTAACAGTTACTTTTCCGGTGACAGGAAAAGAATCAAAGTACTGGAAGTAATGTGCAGAAAATGTAACTGACTTGCAAAAAATACATTTTTTACTCTGATGGAAGTAAAAGACAACGGAATCTTCAAGGTATTGGTGTGACTTTTGAGTCATGCAATTGTGATAAAAATAAACTATACCAGCAGACACATGCAGGGTGTTTTTCATGAGGCACTGTCATATTACCGTATATACTCACATATAATCCAATACCAAATGCAAACTGCATAGACCCATATCTGCCGTCGCATAATGCACTGGCAGATCTGGGTCTATGCAGTTTGTAAGGACTAATCAGTAGAACTAACAACATAGACCATGATCTGCCGGCGCATTATGCGACAGCAGATCAGTGTCTATGTTGTTTGCAATTGGACCCAGCTTATACGCAAGTATATATGGTAACTCTGTATCATATTGACTTGTCATCATATAGCCATGCAAGACAAAAATTTGTATTGCATCACTGGTATGTGAAAGGGTGAGTGCATGTCAATCTTGACATCCAGCATGTGCAAAGAGCATTACTAAATTTATCTTGCCTTTGAATGTAATAAGCAAACCACAAACACACACACAATGAAACAGCTGGAAGTCTTTGCACCCTGTAGTCACATGGTGATGATAGTAACAAAATGTAAATATTTGATTGTATCCATAATGATCCAGCAGATCAGGGTCTATGCTGTTTGTTCTACAGCTTACTCCAAACAAACTGCACAGACCCAGATCTGCCGGCATATTATGTAACAGCAGATCTGGGTCTATGCAGGTTGCAGTTGGATCTGACTTATAAATGAGTATATACAGTAATTATATGAGGAATTCATTAACAAAATATTGTTATCTGCAGCAAGTATAAGCATTTCTGACTTCTGAATGACAAAAAAGTACTATGGCTAATCAATTCCAGCAACACCTTTCGTAGGAATCCCATTGAAAAACCCACATACCTTTTACAGGTGCTAGCAATCAATGTCTTGCAATACCAGATGAAAAGATCAGAAATGCTTACATCCTTTCCATCCTTTCCTTTTCATGTTACATCCAAGATAGCTTATCTCAACTGAGTTCAACTCAACTTTATTACACTCAGGTCAATGTAATATTGACATACGAGGCATATACAACTTTATTACACTCAGGTCAATGTAATATTGACATATGAGGCATATACAACTTTATTACACTCAGGTCAATGTAATATTGACATATGAGGCATATACAACTTTATTACACTCAAGTCAATGTAATACACCTCTCCCTCGATAACTCGTGCACAACGGGGTCCAAAAAATAGACCGCACTATAAGCAAGGGCACGAGTTACAGAGGGACCTCAAAAAAATTAAGAAGGGGATATGCCATCCCTGCTGGACATCGAGAAAACCGCGGGGGGGGGGGATTGTTGTTGTTGTAATGGGGCTGTTTAATGGCTGAAAACTTGTTTTATAATTGCATTGTGAATAATTGTCAATAAAGAGTTCTTTTCTAATGTAGCTGTTTACTTTTTTGTATAAATTAACTTTTTTTTCAATATACCCAACCTCTGAAAGATTGTTAACAACATTAGTCCAAGCGGTTTCAACAACGCGTGTTCGCAAAAACATTGTGCATTACATCACTACTTTTTGTTGTTGATTCACAACAAAACAAGATTCCTTTTTTCAAAAAACTAGGGACATTTATTTAGTGAAACAACCATCAACATCAAACTCTATTTATTTATTGTTCTATTAATAAAATATGGATGCCGTGATTTCATTGCAAGTAACTGTGAAACTTCTTCTCATCCTTGAGGAAATCTCTGAGTGGCAAGTTAGAAATTTTAAGTTCAATACAAACTCTGGAACTCGCTTCTCAAGTTCTCCATAATGAACCGTATCTGTAAAACAAAGCTTTTTATTCACCAAGTACTCATTTTGCTTCGTTGCCTTACCATCTTTGATCACATTTGTGAATAAGTAGGGTAATTTAAGGTAGTTTAATAATATTAATTACATAATAATATTTATAACAGTGTTCAATTGATCAATTGAAATGAGTTGACCTGACACACAGCCGTGACCGCTAGCTCTTACGCAGGTAGGATTTGCACGCCTTTTAACTTTTCTTTTATTCCACCCCTTTATTTGATTTGATACAAAAGACGTAATTAATGTGATAATGCAAAGCAGGTCTGCTTTTAATTGAGTGTAAAAACACAACAAATACTCCTGCAAGTTGGAGATCAAAACATGGTCGGCACTTAATTAGGTTCTCAAGTAAACGCTCGCAGACATAGCTGGGATGGTTGAATTATATTTTTCACGTTTGAATACAAGAGGGCATATTGCATTTATGATGATTACACTGAAACCGAATTAAAAGATAGAACTAAAACACAAATTTCGCTTGACAAAACTTATTTCACTGGTATTTTTTTTTTAAGTGTTGCCATCAGTAGGCATTAGTGATATTTTCATTGATCGAAATTTCATCGAATATTGTTATTTACAGTGTACTGAGAACGTTGTTTGGAAAACAAATTTAACAAAATATATGACTTCTAATAAAAGTTGAAAATTTCATGATGTTGATTCAAATTTCCAAGTACTAACCACTGTTTTTGACGATAAAAAGAGCGATATATCAAGGTTTCATTTACTAATTTTGATCGCGATTTTTTTAACATTGAACAAATAGGGGCCAATGTTTCTGGCATTTTGTAGCAAAACAAAATGGGATTCATGCCTGACCCCGCGTTATAAGTGGGTTCGCGAGTTATCCGGGCGTGAGTTAACGAGGGAGCAGTGTATTGACATACGAAGCATATACAACATACAATTGACAATCAAATATTGATAGCTAGGTTTCCTTTTCTTGGATTAATTTTCCCCAGAAAGTTATCATTCTGCGATACATAGCTAAAGTGAAACCCCATTACAACACGCTTCATTATAATACAAATTTGGAGAAATGCACAGTTGTGGTGTGACTCCCTATAGTTTACAATAATTTCACCAATTTCTTGAAGTGTTATAAAGCTTTAGTGCTAAATAAACAAGAGTTTGATTTAATAATTTGGCAAGATGTGTTGTACTCTTGAAGAAAAAAATACATCTTATCACTGCTTCTTGTTTATTTTTAAAAGATATTAGCTCTTTATAAAGCTGATAATTTGTTAATCTAATTATATTTGAACCATCAACAATAAAACCATTAGGTCTCCTTTGTGTTTTTCTTCAATGCATCATGTTAACAGTCATTGCTCAGTCCATGGTAAACAATAGGCAACAGATGCTTGCTCAGTCATCATTGCTCAGTTTATCACCTTAATTGTCAGGAGCAGTTTTGGTCATTGCCACATCCACCCCTCTTCATCTTACCTCAGTTAACTCCAGAAATATAAATATATCCCAACATTATGTCTTTCATGCAAGTTTTGAAGTCATGATACAGTTATACCACTATCCTTTTTATTTTCCTAAAATGTAGCCAGAAATGCAGACAACAGCTTCAGATCACTCAGATATACACAGGCCGCTTGTCATTGTAATACTGAAGTTACATGTAATGTTGAATAACACTGACTGAAACAAAACCATTTGAGTTGTTGGGGTGGAGGAATTTGCTGTTACAATGAAACATACTACTTCCTATTTTTGCTCTGCAGTAGTGCAGTCATAGTTATTAACATTAGTTTCGATGAATATATTTTTTTTTATATAATTTATTTCTTTCCTGTCTTTTTGAGAATGACTCAATTGTTATTTTAGATATCAGTCTTTACCAATGAAATTGAATGGTTAACTCCCAAACTTGGTTGAGGCAGTTTCACACCTGTTGAATTGTTTATCTCAAGGACATTATGACATCAGTACTCGTGTACAAATGTCGAAGTATTTTTCAAGCCTAAAAACAAGTTGAATTGTTCATCTCAAGTACATTACAAGGTTAATACCCATGTATGATTTTCAGTTAAAGTATTTTACAAGCCTAAATTCAAGTTTCTTTTTAGAAACTCCAAATGTCTGATTCATCCATTTTATTGTCAGTCAAAAATCAGTTCCTTTGAACATGTCCAGCATAAATGAATGTTTCCAAAGATAGGGTTTGATAAGTTAGTGAGAGTGTATTAGCAAGAATTAAGTATCTGGATTCAAATGGAATCTAGCCGAGAAACTCTATAAATTATAGTTTTTTGTGCACATTTTCGATGGAATTACTATTAGGCAAAAAAAAAAATATGTGTGTTTCCGGTCGGCTGACTGTCCGTTTCTCATTGCTGACCCTAGCACTTTTTCCCCACCCCATCCCCAAAAATCACATTGTCGAAATTGATTTGTGCATCTAATTGAGCCAGTTTTGCCCAGTACTTTGAAGCGCTTGAAATATTATCTGATTTATATATAATGTTTTTTAAAAAAATACCTACATACCTGCCTACCCTAATTTTAAAACCAGTGCAATAAGAAACACACATATTTTTTTTCTGCCTTATGGATAGAATGAGAACAGTTGTGGGAATACACCTACTCTAACTATTTACACTATTCAGTTGAAAATGTTTTTTTATACATGCACAAGTATCTACCAATGCATGGTTCTTTGCCAAAAAAAATACATCTATTAAATATGTAATCATTGTTTTAAGTATTTCTTGTTTAAAATGGATCAATTTAATTTGGTAACTGCATCACTGAAGCCCAGTTTCATGTTCCCCTCCCCCATCTTGTATAGCTAAGAAGATATACATGCAATATTTTCTTTAGTTAACTGACTTGTCTGGATATTGTACGAGATGTCACATAAGATGATGGCATTTTGTAGACCCTGAACATTGTGCTATAGCAGGCCTTCACAGTTTAAGATAATGAAATTTTTCCAAGTTCTCCATACAGCATATGCACTGGACTAATTTTCAAAGGTCTGAAACATATCATAAAAATGCAATGTGAACTCTTTAAATAGGTGTAGTATTTTCAAATGCCCACAATTTGCATCATCAACAATGCAAATAATTACTGTATTTTAAGAGAAACATGATAGCAATCCCTCTTCTGTATTATTTCTAAAAGCATTTATCACTAGAAGTCTGAAGTCAGTTTACCATATATACTCACGTATAATCTTCGTCCAAATGAAAACAACATAGACCCTGATCTGCCGTCCCATATTGCACCAGCAGATCAGGGTCTATGTTGTTTGTTCTACTGATTAGTCCTTACAAACTGCATAGACCCAGATCTGCCAGTGCATTATGCAATGGCAGATCTGGGTCTATGCAGTTTGCAGTTGGTATAGGGTTATACGCAAGAATATACGGTATTTCATTTGATGAAGATGGAATAGAGGTAGCAAGATTTATGACAGGTATGCTGATTTCTGTGTTTCAACAGTTCATTAGCTACACAAATTTTGGTTAAAAGTTTTATATCAGATTCAACTGAAATCCAACAGTTCATTAGCTACACCAATTTTGTTTAAAAGTTTTATATCAGATTAACTGAAATCCAACAGTTTGTTAGCTACACCAATTTTGGTTAAAAGTTTTATATCAGATTCAACTGATATACAACAGTTTGTCAGCTACACCAATCTTGTTTAAAAGTTTTATATCAGGTTCAACTAAAAGGTGTTGCTGAATTGATTATGTAACCCTCTTGGTTATAGTTAGAAAATACTCATTACCATAAACCAGATATGCTCTCACATACCATGTATCAAGTGTCAACTTGAAAGCTAAAAAATGATATGTATTTGTGTGGCATACAGTTGTCTATCCAGTATGCCGACATGTTTACAAATAGATATGATTCAAATTGATATGACAGTGCATTTTGAGAAAGTCTCTGTATTTTGTTTGTCACCGGCAGATCAGGGTCTATGTTGTTTGTTCTACTGATTAGTCCTTACATACTGCATAGACCCAGATCTGCGCATTATGCAACGGCAGATCTGGGTCTATGCAGTTTGCAGTTGGTATCAGATTATACGTGAATATATACAGAAGGCAACAAATGAGCCAAAACAAATATGAAAAGGCTTAAATTAATAGGCATTTGCACTCATTTGACCTCTGACCTCAAATTTTGTCCTTAATAAGAAAGACTGAGAGTGGCATCTGTTCTAGTCATTAACAGAACTCCAATGGAATTTCATCAAGCATGGATGCCAGCTTCTACTTAAAAATGCCATTAGAAGTATTTTTCAAACTGGAGGCTGGCTGACTATACTGAAAATGAGCAAATCCCACAGATTTTGTGTCACAAACATGCTGAATTTATTGGTTTGTTTTGGTTTTGTGGGGTTTAATGACATTTTTCAGCACATGATAGGTTATATAAGGTAGCCAGTATATTTAGTGGAGGAAGAACCACTGACCAACGGGGAAGCTACTGGCAAGCTTTCTCACATACCCACAATGATCGAGCGAAGACTCTAACCCACATGGACAGAGGTGAGATGCGTGTGCTTTAGACCACTTGGCTACCAAGGACCCCCGAATTCATTAGATCCACAGGCACCTTAACATATGATTTATAAGAAATTTAATTCAGTACTACCTGACTATAATGCTGTCAAAGGGAGCCACAAAAGTGCATGGTAGAATAGGTCATGTCGCCTTATACAGGGGTATATAATACACAGTGCATGTATTGCTATTACATAATTTAAAGGAATCAATGACTGTGTTCATCTTAAAAAACGGGACAATGTTATATGCAAGGTTGCCTTATACAGGGGTATATAATATACAGTACATGTATTGCTATTACATAATTTAAAGGAATCAATGACTGTGTTCATCTTAAAAAACGGGACAATGTTATATGCAAGGTTGCCTTATACAGGGGTATATAATATACAGTACATGTATTGCTATTACATAATTCAAAGGAATCAATGACTGTGTTCACCTTAAAAAACAGGACAATGTTATATGCAAGGTTGCCTTATACAGGGGTATATAATATACAGTACATGTATTGCTATTACATAATTTAAAGGAATCAATGACTGTGTTCACCTTAAAAAACGGGACAATGTTATATGCAAGGTTGCCTTATACAGGGGTGTATTATACATAGTACAGTATTACTATTGTATAATGCAATGGACTCCATGACCATACCCACCACATAAAAGGGACAGCATTTTATGGAGGTGCTGAATAGGGAGAAATCATTGTATTTTGTTTATATACAGTGATGCGTCATTATAAAGCCCCCACAGTATACTGCTCCCCCCTTCTAATGGTATTGGTTCATATTAAATGAGTTGAAATTTGTTTTATCATTGCTAATACATTTATTTCAATTGATTTTAGCTTGTGGTTCATGAGAACCAATTACAATGTAATTTCACAGTATTAAATACTTTTTGTACTTAAATGCACTATCAGGACACACAACATTAAATACTCTTTTTTTGTACTTAAATGCACTATCAGGACACACAGCATTAAATACTCTAATTTTGTACTTAAATGCACTATCAGGACACACAGCATTAAATACTCTAATTTTGTACTTAAATGCACTATCAGGACACACAGCATTAAATACTCTAATTTTGTACTTAAATGCACTATCAGGACACACAGCATTAAATACTCTAATTTTGTACTTAAATGCACTATCAGGACACATCATTAAATACTCTTTTTTTGTACTTAAATGCACTATCAGGACACACAGCATTAAATACTCTATTTTTGTACTTAAATGCACTATCAGGACACACAGCATTAAATACTCTAATTTTGTACTTAAATGCACTATCAGGACACAAAGTATTAAATACTCTATTTTTGTACTTAAATGCACTATCAGGACACAGACTTGTTGGAACTTACCTCAGCATAAGATTCCCTCACTGTTTTTCATTCACAGATCAACAGTGTTATATAGTTTTATATGGGTCACTTTATAGCATTACAAAGAGGGGCAATGTACAGTAATTAGCTGAGATCAAGTTCTACTAGAAACCAATATGCTGCACTTGATGCACTGAGTTACAGTACTATATACTTATTAACTCCATGTATCAATACCCACTGATTCAGTCGCAAAAATTCCATGTCATGAAAACAAGAAATGTGAACAATGACGGTTCAATTACTTTCCGCTCAACACAGCTCATTTTGCAGCATCTAATGGAGATACTACGCTGCTGGAATGATGTGGGTGTACTAGTGCAACTTGTGGTACTAAACCACTTGCCAGACTCACACTGGAACCCGAGCCAATTTGTGGTTCAAAGAAAGTGTTTGAATCATACGAGAATACTTTTACACTCAAGACATGTAATTTTTTCACCATTGTGAAATAGATAAAAATCTGTTCATGCCAATGTCAATTAGTTCATGGAGACATTAAAATGTAACTTCTACCACATTCTCACACAAAATATTTAAAAAAGACCTGAAAAATATTTTCTCATGAATTAAAACTGTTGGTAATCATCATTATCAAACAACACTTAGTGTGACAGACACTATATCTGATGCATCAAGTATGTAGAAGGCAATAAACAGTATTTTTCTTCTGATAGGCCTACAGAACCAGCTTTGCACATTTTTAAAAGTGGGGGTGGGGGTGGCCTTATAATTGGGAAAACTTTTTTCAATAAAAAGTTGCCAAAAGTTTTGCAAAAACAGGGGATGGGCTTGTCATGAGAGAATTACCATACAGTAAAATGCAAATTATACAGAAACATTATCCAATGACTTTCTTTCCAAGAAAATTGGTTGTCCAGCCAATTCATTTTTTAAAATAAATTGGGGATTTAAATTTTTGTGTCATATGGTGGGAGTCCATATGATCTATCAATCCAGGGTTGTTTTTGTCACTGAGCCACCACAGCTTTCTCTAACAATGCGGATAATAATAATAATAACAATAATAATAATGACTTTATATAAAGAGGGTGACACAATTAGTTGCACGGAACTAATCGTCCTTGTGACCCTCTGTTATATGCATATTTACATACAGAGTACATAGTTGCACACTTGCACACACACACACACACACACTGATAATAAGCTACATGTATATATGGACATAATAAACAGGACATTTCGTAAGAACATGCTCCAACTAGGTACATTGTGTATATATAGTACAAAAATAGTGAGACAAGAAAATGGAAGGTTTGAGAATTTAAACCTTAAGTTGTAATGTATTTGTCAAATCTAACAGGTTCCACTTTTCATCCATTGAATTAGATTATAATTAAATGCAATTATATTTGTACGTTCTCTAATTTCTTCTGGGATTCTGTTCCAAATTAGTGATCCCGAATATTGAAAACCTTTCTTAAAGAGTTCTTTATTTTTTTTTGCAATTATAAAGATGGTTAGCTAATATTGATCTTAAATTTGGAGTGTTGCCTTTGTTTTCTAGCATAAAATAGTTCCTTGAGATATAATGGGGCCATATTGTTTGAAACTTTGTGCACAAGTCTAGCCTTTCTCAAAAATATTAATTTACTTACTGTTAACATTTTAATATCATTAATTGCAATTGGGACGTTTTCAGCATTATCTAGGATGAGTCTGCAAGCTCTTTTTTGCAAGCAGAATAATTTGCAAATATTCTTGTCAGAAGTGTTTCCCAAAATAACATCACAGTAGTCTAAGTATGGTTGTATATAGCTTTTGTAATATATTAACCTATGTTTAGTTGATAGATATGGCCTTATCTTGCTTAATAACCACAGACATGAATTGACTTTATGACATATGACTTGAATATATTTATTCCATTGCAAATTGCTGTCAACCATCACTCCAAGGATTCTGTCATGGGTAACCATTTGTAGACAAATTTCATTCAACTTAATCACTGTCAGGATAATCAGTATAATCAGTGTTCTTTCACGTTTCTGTAAATATACATCAAGTACAGAAAACAATGAGCCCTTGGGTATACTGATATCAGAGTAAAATCTGATAATCTCTTGGTGATATAATAAGCAAAAAATTCAATTAAAGAAAGTAAGATAATATACAGTATAAATAAATTTTCACATGATGTTTAACTTCATTTTTAACTGATGGATTAGCTGTGATTCAGGATAACTGTAAACCTGATCTTATGAAGGTTTACATGTTCCCCTTCATTTTAAAAGAAAACAAGGAGTGTCAGAATAATGGGTTAGAAGAACTATGAAAACTTGAGAAGAACAAGAAAAAATTATATGTATTTTTCTGCAGATATCTTGGTATCCTGGATCTATGCATATATGTATTCTGCTTAATAGCGAACCCTTGGGGCTCCGACAACAATCCACCCTACAACAACATTAAAAATGCAACAAAAACATGTTTTCCTTGATGTCACAGACTTTCCAATCTTCAACTTTCACACACAATACTGAAATACCATTGAAAAAAATCAACTATTTTGGTTGCTTGTCAAATAATAATTGTGTCATATGTTCTGCAAACAATTTTGGAAGGTATTGGTGCTTGGATATAAATAACCCCTTTTTTTATATCATTCAGTATACATGAACTAATGAATAAATGTACCAATAATTTAACTATTATAGAATTTGTCCACTCTCACAAATTTATCGCTGTAAATAATAAACAGGGTAATTAATGATGTATTTTAACATGACATTCAGCATCCTTCCACATTCAAAAATAACCTCACTGAATCAACAAGGAAGTTTACTGACCTAACACCAGTTAGAATAATCTCTGTCTGAACTCAAGATGAAAAACTTGATTTTTAAGAAGAAAATCTTCACTAGGCATGGGTCATCGATTCCCTTTGTTCCACACAGACGGTTGTGCAAGAAAGTGGATCAACAACCCTAATTGGCTAGCAAAAAAGATACTGTATATACTCACGTATAACCAAAGTCTAAATGCAAACAACATAGACCCTGATCTGCTGTCGCATAATGTGCCAGCAGATCATGGTCTATGTTGTTTGGTCTACTGAGTAGTCCTTACAAACTGCATTGACCCAGATCCGACGTGCATTATGCGACGGCAGATCTGAGTCTATGCAGTTTGCAGTTGGTATCGGCTTATACGCGAGTACAGACGGTAAGAAGAAAAGGATGCAGCACCTGGCTCTAACAGAGTATCAATCATTAACCATTCCAATTCAGGGTAAAAAAAAAAGAGTCCTATTTTGTGTAAAGCATTAATAATAAACTTCCAGACTTTGCATTCATATCTGATTATTTTTTCCCTTTTAGCATGCAAGCTTCACTAAAACACCAATGAAACAAATGAAAAAGTGAAAGACCACTGGCATCAAGCAATTATCACTTTCTCAATGGTTACTATCATATAGTTGCTCATAAATCCATTTATATAAGAAATATCCCTGGTTTATTTATACATTTATCTTGTATTATCAACTATAAATACAACAGATTTAAAATAAAGAGCTCATTAAGTTGGATATGCAGTTAAAAAAAAGCCTATAGATCTGCTATTTGTAAGAAAACCAACTTTACAGGAGACCGATTTTGCAGGTTTCCAAATAATTTCTGTTTTCAAAATGATGTTGACATTGTAAATTTATTGCATATTATTGAATACAAAATGTAAATAAATGGTATTTTTATATCAGACTTGCAACTGGCCTTTGGTCAAGCCTCAAAGCCTACACATGCCTGTATTCAGGGCCATTGCAAGTTTGCACTGGAAGAAACGGCACCCCAGGCAAGCGTCGCCTTCAGCACCCCTTACTCAGGAAAAAATGACACAAACTCCGCTAAATGGTGCCCCCCAGGTTTGGTGCCCCGGGTGATCGCCTGTTTCACCCACCCCTTACGACGGCACTGCCTGTATTGGCCCATGGTGAAAGATGTAGGTGAACACAAAAAGTTACCTTGTACATGTAAAAACACACCTTAAATAAAATTAATTTGTTTCTTTTTTGTTTGGCTTTTAAAGGCATATCAACACAGGAAAGGCTATATAGTGCTGAGACAATGGGAGTACATTGCCTTACCCACGGACACACCTGGGCTGATCTGAACATGATTTAAATTTGTGACATTTGGCATTTGAGTCTGGCACACAAACAACTGAGCCACTTCCTAAACACATGGTTCATACAGCTGTTGGTAAAAAAAATTCCAGACCTTTTCTTTACGTCAATAATTCTCTTTGTTGCTCACAGTTGTGTTTTAACAATATATTTTCAGTGTTTAATTTACACTTCTGATCATCAGTCCCAAAAGAACCAGTATACATTAATTTTTTTAATCAGTCACATATCTCATCCTGTTTTGGGTAACTTTTGCGAAGATAAACATCAGCGCAACACATGAACATGTTCAAGCAACAACAACAAAAAAACACAGCAATCCAAAATTCCATACTTTTTCCAGACCTTTTGGGCAAGTCTTTATTTTCCATACTTTTTCCAAGTCTGGAAAAAGCACTTTGTTTCTTCCATACTTTTTCCAGACTTTGTATGAACCCTGTACACAAAATAAACTCTTTCAAAAAACTACAAACAACTAGCGATCCATATTATTCAAAAGCTATATAAAAATATACAATTACAAGGGTTCCATACAATGCACCGTCTCATTTGCTGTGCCTTGTGGTGTAATATATCCCTGCTAAAATAGAGTCACAAAAAACTTCATAAAATCGTAATGGTGATGAGACTGATGCCATACTGCAGTAGAAGTATGTCTTGTATTTGCAAGCGCGGGTGAGAAAAAATCAATTGGAAAAAAGGACATTCGAAAAATTCTTTTACTTTTTTTTCGGCGGGGGCAGCATAATATTTCCTAATTTTATTACTACACCACTAAATCAACCAACCAGCTGTTATAATTCCATCCTATGGTCATTCCTAATTTTATTATTACACCACTAAATCACCCAACCAGCTGTGTTATAATTCCATCCTATGGTCATTCCTAAGAAAACCGCTACTATTTTGTATATGCTTTTTCCTGGAGACCTTATGAATGATACAAAACATTCCTGGCATTTGCTGAAAAGCTGCAACAAAGCTGAAACAGAAAACGACATTTTCTTTGAGTTCAATCTCTTGCCTATTGTGTGGGATGACAAAGCTGAAAGGTGTGGTCAGGTGTGATTCAGCCAGTTCTGGAAAGCTAATTTTCACCTCAAACTTCAGTCATTTCATTCAAATGTAACTTTTTTCTTCTTCAGAAAATCAAAATAGCATATCCAAAGTTTCAATATGTATGTTATGTCTTCATTATTCCAGGCCAAATTGCAGTGGAACAGGCTAAAATCTATACCATTTGTTGCTAGGTGACATTAGGTACTGATACTCTTCCGTTTTATGCTTCAATTTACAGACGAAGTTGCTGTTAAGTATTTCAAAAGTGCTAGTCCCTCAGGCAAGTGCCCTTGTAAACTTGCAGTTACTAGCAATGTAATTGTTTGTCAAATGAAAAACATGATTCTGAACTCTTATGGTCCACGATAATCAGAGGAATTAAATTGGATAATAGGAATTAAATTGGATAATGGAATAGTTAACTCATTTGTGCAAAATTATAAATACAAGATGACTTAAAGTAAGAAAAAACAGAAATAAGAAAAAATAAGATAAAATCGTTTCATTTTTTGTAATTAAAAATTGACAATTTTAAATACAAATACACTTTTAAAAAAGTGCTTTCAAACCACTTATGCATTGGATGAGTACTTCAAAATATAAAAATCAACCCTAAATATATTTATTATTTCCTATAATGAATCATATCTAAGATTTCAACTTATCCAGATGTTATGTATAAAAGCAATCACTTAGCACTTGCATACCCAACACTCCCTAAAAGTCAACAAAGTTCTTCACACCCCTACCCCCATGAGTCATGTGAGTAGGAGGGACTGGGATGGCTAAGAAGTGGGTCAGATTGCAGCTAAACTGATGACCTTTATGTTACAATGCATAACCACTCCTGCTGCACATAATTATTCAACTTGCTTAAAACTTTAAAGGTGCATAAAATTTATTTGTATTACACTATACAGAATAATCCCCTCCTATAATAACCCTCTCTAGACAGATCATCCCTGATAAAAGGACAACTCAAAATTATCTTCATCAAAGTACTGTATGTACTCGCATATAAGTCAGGTCCAAATGCAAACAACATAAACCCTGATCTGCCATCACATAATGTACTAGCAGATCAGGGTCTATGTTGTTTGTTCTACTGATTAGTCTTTACAAACTGCATTGACACAGATCTGCCGGCGCATTATGCGCCAGCAGATCTGGGTCTATGCAGTTTGCAGTTGGTATTGGCTTATATGTGATTATATACGGTACATTTTAAAGTTCCCTTAATTTGAATCTTTTTTCTCCTCATCTTTAGCATTTTAGTTTCTTTAGGAAGTTAGTCAGAACAAATAAAGCCTGTAGAAAATCTTGCTCAGTGTGTGATATCAGTGTTAATGTTTTTCTGAGTTATGAATAGGAAATGAACAACTGCAATCAATAGTGCATGTTTTCTTCTACAGTATTCAATATTAAAAACAGTTTAATCATTATGATACATCACCCTAAAAACTATGGGCTGAAAGGGCAAAAGTTAAACTGCAGAACAAAAGAAAAACATCCCCCAGTTCAATCTACCGTTAATCCCAAAATTAGACTGATCTGGGTCTATGCAGTTTGCAATTGGTATAGGCTTATATGCGAGTATATATGGTAGTGCATTTACCATATTTCTCCAATGATAAGCCCATGCTTGATGATCAGGCAACCCCCACCCCCACTTTTACAAAGTTGAGCCAACGTCTATACAAGAAAATCATGTGCAATGACGTGAGTCTTGAAAGACCATAGTTTGTTAGAACAGTATGGTCTCTCTAGACAGATTTTACAGAAGTCATAGTCACAGTAGTAGTAGTAAGTAGTATCAGTGGTGGTGCAGGTGGAGGTAGTGATCCGATGCATTAGAAATACAACAGCAAGTGGAAGTAGTAATAGTAGCAGTTAAGTAGCGGGTTGTAGAAGTACAGGTGGTGATGGTGGAAGTGTTGATCAGATGAATCAGAAACAGAACTGCAAGTAACTGCAGTAGTAATCACTAAGTCGTAGTTAAGTAACAGCAGCAATGGCAATATAGCTGTAGTATGAAGTACAGGATATTAGTCAAGTAGAGAAGGTTCTGTATGTACTATGTAGGTGTGGGTATATAGTAACTGTAGTAGTAACAGTAGTAGCAGAGTGGTAGTGGTGGTGGTGGTGATGAGATGGCATTCAAAATAGCACTAGAGGTAGCAGTAGTAGAAGTAATAGCAACAGCAGTAGTAGAAGTAGTGTTAGTGGTTGTGATTAGATGAATCAGAAATAGAACTGCAAAAAGCAGTAGTGAGAGAGCTATGTAGGTGTGGAAATAGGTAAGTATGTATGTATATACGTTTTAACATTTAACAGCACCTCAGCACAATAGTGGCTACATAGTGCCAACTAAGAGAATAATTCAAAAAATGTAAATATGAAGAACTGCACAAAAACTTTTAGAAAGATAAACCCTTCCAAATAAAGGTAAACATAAAATACAACAAGATGGAATATAAAGATAAAAATGTTAAAATTCTGTATAAGGTATACAGAAAAAAAGATAAAGGTTACACATCAAAAATCCTTAAAACATGGTGGGAATAGGTAATTCCTAACATAACTGCCCAAATATCTAAAACAGGGTGGGAATAGGTAATTCCTAACATAACTGCCCAAATATCTAAAACAGGGTGGGAAAGGTCAGAGGAAACTGGAAAAAAAGGAGTAATAAAAAATGGTATTGTAGTAGTTAGTAAAAGGTAAGTGAAGGTTTGGGAATATAGGTGTAGGAGTATAGGTGTAATGATGATCTTCATCAGTCAAAGTAGGTTGAAGTGGAGGTAATAAGCTCTATAGAACCCTTGGCTAGGGATGATGAGGTGTAATGGCAGTTATGATCAATCAACATAGCATCATATGGACACAATGCTGCATCATGCTGTTACTTAACAAGTCACTCCTACAATCAGTAATTCATCACCACTTAAAAGTTGCAATGCCTATCTGATCAAATTACCCCAAAGCTGAAATTGTGTCACTGATTTATTCCACCACCCACTCACAACACTGCATCCAATCAAAGAGTGACTGCTAAAGGCTCAATCAAGGTACAGGTTATTTCATAAGATGTGACAGGGCATAAAACAATATGGGAACAACCATTTCTTGTTTGGGGGTATGAACCTGCAATTTGTTAGAAAATAAATTCCCAGCCCACAAAAGCTTGAAAAATATACTCTTACTCTGATTTGTTGAAAAAAAAAATCACTATATCCATTATATTAGCTGAACAAACTAAATTATCTTGAGGTAAAATAAAATAAAAATATCCTGGTTTTAAAAAATCCCAACCTTCTCACCCCCCCCCCTCAAATGGCTGTTACCTTACCTGATACAGAGCATTATTTTCTAAAATTTAAATGTAGGAATGTTATAGAATGATGATAAAAACTGAAAAGCAATAAAAAAAATTGAAAATGTTTATAGCATTTGTTTTAAAATCAGCTTCTGAAGCTATCATCATTTTCTGACCCCTTAACATCAGGCTCCTCTGTCATAAAAAAAAACTTTACTCGACTCCAAATCATACTCGAAAACATTCTGAACAATCAAAATTCTACACTTCTCTACCTGGAGAAAGATTTTCATGTCTGGAGTAAATTTATTACCATAAAATGTCAAGTAAAGTTTGATATCGGAGGGGCCAGATTTACCTAGTGGGAGTAACAGCCTTTGAGCAACCTTTGAGTAACAGTCACTATGTCCACTACTGCCAATATATACTCACGTATAAGCAGATACCAAATGCAAACTGCATAAACCCAGATCTGCCATCACATAATGTGCCAGCAGATTTGGGTCTATGCAGTCTGTAAGGACTAATCAGTAGAACAAACAACATAAACCCTGATCTGCCAGCGCATGATGCGCTGGCAGATCAGGGTCTATGTTGTTTGCATTTGGACCCAACTTATACAAGAGTAGTTCATTCTTGAGTAATCACCTCAAAGACCCACTAGAACAGTAGCCTAACATGGAATGCTTGCACTATTCAGTCCTTGTGATGTCCTGCCCATTCACATGTACAGATAGATATTAAACATGTTGATGGTGACCTACCACAACATAGCATGTCTCCAGTCATTAATATGAAAAGTCTACCAGTGAAGAAATATAACTATTCTTCATTTTAAGTGTACTGGTTGGAAAGGGCCTCATAAGCCTTCACACAAAATATTTTTAAACAAAATCATTAGAAGTAACATTTGTTGATATAAATCTAGTTCTTATGTTGATTGACATTTTTAAGACCTCACTCCTTGTCATATATGATAATGATCCAACAGCAAACAACATAGACCCTGATCTGCTGTCAAATAATGTGCCGGCAGATCAGGGTCTATGTTGTTTGTTCTGCTGATTCCTCCAAACTAACTGTATAGACCCAGATCTGCTAGCACATTATGCAACAGCAGATATGGGTCTGTGCAGTTTGCAGTAGGATTTGACTTATAAGCAAGTACAAACGGTTGAGTATCCTATTTTCCAGTTCACAACATTTTCTATGTTCCAAAGTACATGCTTCTCCTATATACAGAATGTTATTTCATACGTAAATAGTTAAACAACTTTTTAATTAAAGTAGTAAAATTCAGATTTTCTCTGAATGAGTTCATATGAACCTGAATATAAAAACTTCTGAATATTGGACATGTACGTTAAAAAAGTTAGTAAGATAAAAAAAAATTCCTGTCAACATCTGATGAAACAACCTATAAATGACCTCTGGTCAGCACACTGACCATTCAGTTGAAAGCCACACCACATGAATGAACACAAAAATGGGAGGTTTGGCTTTGTATAGGAATGATATTAACAGCTACAGTACCTAATCTAAAACTGACTCCGTTTTGGTCTGATATGAACCCTTTCAATATAATTACCTAATCTAAAACTGACTCCGTTTTGGTCTGATATGAACCCTTTCAATATAATTACCTAATCTAAAACTGACTCCGTTTTGGTCTGATATGAACCCTTTCAATATAATTACCTAATCTAAAACTGACTCCGTTTTGGTCTGATATGAACCCTTTCAATATAATTACCTAATCTAAAACTGACTCCGTTTTGGTCTGATATGAACCCTTTCAATATAATTACTACACATATGAAATTAAACCTGACCCTAGCGTAACCATAAAAACTTTGCAGAATATTTTTTTTTTTTTTTCTGTTTTACCGAAAGAAAAAAATACATGAAAATTATGTTTTTAATTACAAAATATAGCTATATAAAATTTTCTGATGGCATTTTAACACAATTTATTTCTAAGCCTAAAGTTATAGTTTCTTTCCAGAAATATTGATGCTTTTGGAGAATTTTAGTGTCAGATGAAGGAATTCAAAAATGGGAAAGTTTTACTATAGCTTTTGATCATGTAAAAATTAAAAAATACACTTTTGAATTATTGTCTGCAAATATTCAACTCAGATAAAAATCCATTCAGTGCACGAAAGACCATACATGTGGTCAGCCTGTGACCTGTATACAAAGCCATAATACAGTGCCACATCTTTGATATACATATTGTATATACTCGCGTATAATCTCATACCAACTGCAAAATGCATAGACCCAGATCTGCCATCGCATAATGCGCCAGCAGATCTGGGTCTATGTAGTTTGTAAGGACTAATCAGAAGAACAAACAACATAGACCCTGATCTGCCAGCGCATTATGCGATGGCAGATCAGGGTCTATGTTGTTTGCATTTAGACCCGAATTATACGCAAGTATAAACGGTAGATCAATATTCTGCTTTGGCTCAAATTATATATGGTAAAAACTAACTTGAAAGACCACTCTTTTGGGAGACCATTTGTCATCAAAGCCAGATTCTTAATCCATGGATCAATTTTGTTTTGTAAGGTGATAACCCATATTAAGAGACCACCTTTCTTGAGACCATATTTTGTTAGTAGAATGTTGTGTCTCAAGAATGCAATGGTATATGGCTTTGACACCAAATGAAAAGAGACCAACTATAGCAATATCTACTATGATTCTCACTAATAAGCTTCCCCCACCCACAAAACACACACACATACTTCATTACACAACTTTGAAACATTTATTTAAAAAAGCTTTTTCTGATGACAAATCCACCCCCAACCCAAACTTTTTAAAAAATGTACAACGCATGTCCAATGGTTTGTTATAGGGGAAAAACTATTGTATGTTTTATTAAATCGTAAAGCAAAATGCATAGACTCAAAATCTGCCACCATAATAGAAAAGTATCAAAAGATCATGAAGCTAGAATTATTGCAATCAGATTTCAGCAAAAAGCATTGATAAAGATCTCGGATATGATGATATGAAATTTAAATTTGAATACATCAGTTCCATGCCTTTATACCCTCCTGCACAATGTGCTGATGATCAGTTCCAGAAATGTTTCAGACTGGAAAAAAAGCAGGATAACTGTTTTGCAGATAAAAATGTCGATTATTATTTTTAATTTTTTTACATAATTAAAAAAATTAAAGATCTAGTAAAGTAGAACCTGTCTTGAAAGACCACTCCGTCTGCCAAAAAATAATGATCTCTCAAGACAGGTGGTCTCTCTTTTCCTCTCTCTCTCTCTCTCTCTCTCTCTCTCTCTCTCTCTCTCTCTCTCTCTCTCTCTCTCTCTCTCTCTCTCTCTCTGTGTATTCAATGCAATGACCACTTTAGGCACATCATAGTCTGCAATTTTTCATATCCTCTAAAGTTTATGAAACTATCAATCCACTTTATTTTTTTTATTACTTTTTGTACTTTCATTTTTTATAGAGAAACCTTTACTTTATACCAAAATTTTGCAAATTTTCTTAAGAATGAAATAAAAATAAAAATAAGACATTTTTACTATAATTATTTATACACTCAAAAATTTCAATGTTAATTTTTTCAAAATGTACGAAAAATAAGAGACAATAGCGTTACATAGTAATTTTGACGTACTGTTATGATTACTGACCAATGGGCAGCACTCCTACATAGAAGACAAAGATCTCCATCAGTTTATTCTATGAACTCTTTTTCTCTTTTTTTTTAAAGTCACAGCAACACAAGTAGGTTATTTAGTGCTGAGGCAATTGGAGTAAAGTACCTTCCCCAAGGACACACCATGGTAGACAACCCAGGCTGATTCAATGGTATGAGTCAAACCCACACCCTTTTGGCTGCAAGTCCAGCACACCAACCACTGATCCATGAAGCAAAGAATGTTAATCAGAGAAGGTTTCATAAGCCTTTGAAGATGTTGCTGACTCTAAGGACGAAAAAAGTGGGTAGCCTTAATGTCTGAAACATCCACACTACCGCATATACTTGCGTATAATCTCAGTCCAAATGCAAACAACATAGACCCTGATCTGCAGTCACATAATGTGCTGGCAGATCAGGATCTAAGTTGTTTGTTATAATGATTAGTCCTTACAAACTGCATAGACCCAGATCTGCCGGTGCATTATGCGACGGCAGATCTGGGTCTATGCAGTTTGCAGTTTGTATTAGCTTATATGCGAGTATATACGGTAAATCCCTGTCTTGATTTTCGTCTTGAAGATGGAAAATCAGTCACTTTTTAATCATGCAATTATCATTTCAGATTTGTAACTTCTCTTTAGTTGTGTTTAACTAGGAATACAATATGTAGTAATATCATTTGCTTTTTTTGTCGGTGACATTATTTTGGTGATACTTGTTTTGTTTTATTTCTGACACTAGAAAAAGGCCTTTTGTTTAGCATGACTTTTTTCCTTTGAAAACAGAAAAGATAGAAAAGCTCTTCTAAAAACTTCACATATGTACCTGGTCATTTAAACCTAAAATTAAAATGGGGGGGGGGGGGGGGGCAGCAGTGGTAAAGATACAAAAGATGGAACTGATTATAACATCATAAGATTCTTAATGAGATAATAAACTATGTGCAATTGAATCCATATATCGTCTTTATATATCTTCTACCCTTTAACAACCACATCAAAAGTGACATATGAAATCTAACCAAGTAATAATGCTGCCACATCAATACTATTTTTTCTGATTCAATTTATCTGTAACATGCAGTACTTTCCATGGTGATTTCACCACCATCCTTGATATGAAAAAAGCATCCACCTGGCCTGAGCTAAGTGAGAAAGTAACATGAAAATAATACCATTGGTTACAGCCATCAGTGACACCCAGTGAAAATAAATCTTTATTATTCTCCAACTAACCTCCTTTTTTAATCCAATGTAAATGCTTATTGTACTTTTGATCAGAGTTACTCTTGCAAATGTACCCTCTATACAGTAGAAAAGAAAATTCCTCTTACAGGAGACCGATGCTGAATGAATTGTTCATAGAAAATAAGTAATCCAAATATAAAAATAAGTCATTCACCTACTTGATAAAAGTTTCACAAGTCACAGATAATGTACTATAACACCAGCATAACACCTGAAACAGCACATGAACCTTCAATAGGTATTATCTACTTGGGATTATTCTCAGAAGATTGGGAATGAGGTCAAAACTCATTATTTTGAAGAAGAAAAGAAAAGAACAAGTTCGGAACAATGTTTTTAGGATTAATTTAATAAAATAGGCAATTCTGAATGATGTTCAAAAATTTGTTTCATTGGGACAGAGGGATTTGTATTGGCCCCTGAGGACCCCACAAAATTCCCTGCCTACATTTTGAATGTTTTTAAACTTTTCCTTTTTGTATCCACTGAAATAGTTTCAACAAATTACAATTAGTAAACAAATACAAGTGCTGGCAATATGGTCTTCGAAAGGGTGGTAACCTGAGAAAACACTGAACAAACAAAACCTATCTACAACTGATGCACAACCATGATCATTTACATTTATCAGCTCTGGGTATTAGACCCTGATCTTGATTTCATAAAAATATTCAAGTTAAAGACCTGCCCCAGTTTCAATAAACATCTCAAAATTTCTTCCTAAAACTGACATTTTTTAATATCTTTCTTATTGATTGTTTTGTAACAATTGTTTATTTTCCCCACAGAACATTCTGCAGGCATCAAGGCTTAAAATACAGTCAAAAAAATCTTGATTTTTTTTATATATGAGTCTTGTCTCATTTGAGGAAATGTTGAAGATTTCCTCAAATTTAAGGAATTCATCTTCTATTTTTTAAAATTCAAAAGGTTTCCAAGTGTTAAATGTTAAAACTAAAAACGATTTTACATCCTTTCTGCTATCTCTACATCTGACAAAAATATTGGTATTTTCTCAAGTATCAAAAGATAATGTCAAATCTCAACTGAGGTGAAATTTTGAGAATTTTATTGAAAGCATGGAAAGGAGCGGGATAATATTGCATTGTTGAAGACTGTACTTTCAGGGCCTTTAATTTCCAGATTATTTTAAATTATAATATTTTAGCATCATTCAATTTGTGTCAAATTTGTACATTCAACATATTTGTAACACAAAAGTTTTGCATTGGGTGCACTTCACATTCCATTTATTTTTAATTTTTTGCAGACATAAAATCTGGCAATTTTGTTCAAAAACAGGATTTTAATTTTAGCTACCAGTAATTATATTTTAGTAGTTATTGATCTTGACAGGTTATAATATTTAAGGTGGTAAATTTTTGGACGTGATTTATTTTTCCAATCTCACTTTATGACTGCAAAATCCTTTAAAATTTCTCCACTGCTAAAAATTACAACTATACATATTACACTATCATTGTAAATAATTTTTAGGGGGCAAAATCAAGTGCCTCAATAATTTTCCAATACAGTGAAACCTTTTTTATCTGGACACTTTTTTATTCCCATCCCTTTAGTACAGATTAGCACAAACCAGGACAAATTATTACAGTAGTCCCTCACTAGAAAACCCCTCTGGATAATGCTATTCCTTCTTACAATGCAATTTAGTCATGGATCCAATTAAATTGTTAGAATTTTGTACTATCATTTTCTACTTTCATTTTTCCACTTAATTTTAGTTTTTGGATAATGAGAGCTAATTAAAACATGATTTCATGCTATGTTTTTACCTCTTATGCACTATTATGACATGGCCTTGTTGGAACATCCCTCACTTTTAATGCAGATCACTTATATGACTTCCATGAACAGTGTAATAAAGTGGGAACACTGTACCTTAAAAGAATAACAGAATAAATCATCTCCCAGAAATTGTGCTGTACAGATACTGAGACATTCTGATAAACAGAGTCCATTGTTTCGTCGTACATGCCCGAATGGACGCACACGACGTTAATGCAAGCATCATCATCGAGTCCATTGTAACTAGACCCTCGGTATAGATTTAGCACATTTTAATTCATAGAACACTATAGAGAACTCTGTAGCACTCAAATGGTCTACCAAACCTGCAGTCTCAATTAAAAAATCATACACATATGAGAAGCAGTTGATAGCATATCTAAGTAATAAAAAGCTTATCATTTTTATCATTTTTTAAAGATGCAACTGTACTTTTGTCACCTAGATCAAGACAAACTTTCACAGTTATTTCTATTGTATTAAAAGCCTCTGCCTGGCACATGGTGTGCTCTTAACATTAAATGTCTCTGCCTGGCACATGGTATGCTCTCAACATTAAATGTCTCTGCCTGGCACATGGTATGGTCTCAACATTAAATGTCTCTGCCTGGCACATGGTATGCTCTCAACATTAAATGTCTCTGCCTGGCACATGGTATGCTCTCAACATTACATATTTCTGCCTGGCACATGGTATGCTCTAAACATTAAATGTCTCTGTCTGGCACATGAGCAAATAAATTTGGGAATATATACTTTTATCACCATGGTAACTATTTGATTACATGATCCTATGAATAATGATAACATTATAACAGTTCATAATTTATTTTCAATCAATGGAATTATTTCTCTGTCATAAATGCTAATTTAAAAACCTAAATCTAACTGTCTATCCCCAAATTAATTTGTCTCAGAGGTCTCAAACTGGAATTTCAAATGTGTCAAAAACATTAGTGTCAGGAATTGGTTAAAATATTAGTGAGATATATTTTCTATATTTTTCATGGAAAATGTAATTTTCAAAAGTTGGAAATGTTTCTCTGTGTCTCTGAATTCACAGAAATATCACTTTATCTTATACAAACTGATTGGCTGGTACTGGTGATCCATGACAAATAAGAGTATATGTAAAATGATCCATCAGTGATATAATAAATATATTGGGTTGTCATGCAGTGAAAACATTAAAATTAAAGGTGTAAAAACTACATTTTCCTAATAAGAAATCTTCAATAATTCATAATTGATTACTGAAAATCATAATTGAATGCTGATTCATTTGATTTTTCCGACCATATCTCAATTATGTTAATTAACTGTCACACTTCAAAAAAACTTCAAAATATATATAAACAACTTTATAACTTTTGAAACATTCCCTCAGGTGATATTCCTTATTTCAGATTCACCATGATTACATCCTTACATTCTGGTAGGCAAAACATGTTTTAATATAGAACAAATGTTTATGGGTTTTTAAAAAAGCAACCAAAGTTAGATAGAAAAGGTCTTATATTTTTTTTTCGTCTTTCATATAAAAAATAAATTAAGGTTTTCACCTTGCAACAGTTCCCATCAAACTACAAATTAAAGCAGACCAATTAAGAGGCTGAAACAGATCCTGAAATTCTTTACTAGGAGGATTCAATTTTGAGAAGTGGGTGGTTCATTTTACTGAAAAAAACCATCTTACTCTATTTTTCACCATAAAGTGTACTGTTTTAACTGGAAAAGTTAGGTTCAACTTAGCCCTAAAACCCCTTGTAAATCAGAGTCTGAAAAGTAGTCCCTAGCTGTATAACATCCCTCTTAAAGTGAATTCCCACCTATAATGATTGCCTTTTTAAAAAATCCTTAAGAATGTGACGAATGATATGTATATATGAAACACTTAATTATACAACCAATTAAAATTACTAATTTAAACAGAACCTAAACTGTTTATAAGCATAAGAAACTAACCCATGAAAAAGGCTTTTAACAAAGGTCATAATCATGCTCAAAGGAACAAATAATGCTTATCTATATCCCTATATATATATATATATATATATATATATATATATATATATATATATATAGATATATATATATATATATATATATATATATACTAACTTATTTATATACTTACAATTAAAAAAAATGTATATCATGATGAATCACCATCATTTTTTTTTTAAGTCTCTTAATTAGCATACCAGTAATCACATCATACAATTTTCAGGAATGACTATAATTTAGCATATTCTCAGCATAACAGTTGTCACTGCATACACTTTTCTGGAATGACTATAATTTACCATATTCTCAGCATAACAGTTGTCACTGCATACACTTTTCTGGAATGACTATAATTTACCATATTCTCAGCATAACAGTTGTCACTGCATACACTTTTCTGGAATGACTATAATATAGCATATTCACCTCATACCAGTATTCACAGCATACAATTTTCAGGAAAGACTATAATTTAGCATATTCACCTCATACCAGTATTCACAGCATACAATTTTCAGGAATGACAATAATTTAGCATATTCACAACATACCACTATTCACAGCATACAATTTTCATGAATTACTTTAATTTAGCATATTCACAGCATACTAGTATTCACAGCATACAATTTTCATGAATAACTTTAATCTTGCATATTCACAGCATAAAAGTTTCAGAAATGACTGATCAGTCATATACAAAGTAATGCATACATTTTCTAGTTTTACTATACTTCAGCATGAGTTATATTTCTGCATGCACCCCATTTCCATTTTAAATTAGGAAAAGAACTGTTTATTGACAGAGTTGAAATTTAATTTTCCATCATTCTCCCATCATAACTTACTCCACTCTGATGATCAATTCATGACCTATATTTATGAAATTTTGGAAAATTTTCATATATGAATGCTTCACCATTTGATATGACAAACCACTCTTTAAAAAATAACAAAATAAAAAATTACATGGAGCTTCTCACAGAATACACAGAGTATTTTATATCTGATCATCATAAAAAAGGAAAGTTATCATTAACTGAAATGTGTGAACACATGGAAATTTTGCATCCCTAAAAGACCAGAAGAAATTTATACATGCTATGCTCTCATGCAGCTTCATACTGGATCAATCACACAAGTCAAATGTGGTAAAAAGTCTAAATTGTCAGTTATTACTTGGCTCTGCATGATAGCCTTTTCAAAGGTACCTGCAGTTTTGTGGTGACAAATTAGAAAATTAATAAACTTGTCATCAAACTGAAGACAAACACAACAGATTCGAGATCATGCTGAATACATTCTTTTGTAAACCATTAAAATGGAATTCAGGTCCAATAAAACACTGAATACTATTACAAAAACCACTGCATAATCTTTAATCAATGAGTTTAAGAAGGCCAAACCCTTATGTGGTGTTTTGTAATATGCACTTGTCAATTGAAATTAAACCCCGCATTTGTGCAGCTCATCTGTGAATCTTTCGTGCACTAAGTTAACAGAACTGTTTAGACACTTTACACAATGAAATCATTACACAGTCCCAGGGGGTAGTTTGTGAGCATGCATTCAGGAAAGCTGTTTTGAATTTTGTATAAGACAATCGAATTTCTATATGTAATCTATAATGATCTATTCCAACCATGATTTATCATGGACCCTGACTGACAAGACCTCAAACACAATACATCTTACGGTAATTCACTGTAACACACTAATACCCAAAGTGTGTTCAAAGTAACTGGTACAAAAAAGAATCACAAAGAGATTCTAACTCAATGCAAGTCTACCTTTAAAATACAAATGTTCTACAATTTTATTCAACCCCATCAAGTTTTGGTGGTTAACCACATTCCCTCAAGAGGCCATCATCTTATGGAGTGAATATGTGATGTGAAGTGAACTCAACCAATAAAAAACTTAACTTCCTACATTTTAACACATTAAAGTAGAAACAGAATAACAGTAAAAAATAATCAACTTCACAATATTTGAAAAATGTCACTAAGTAGATGAGCCAATTTACTAAAGTGTTATTTCCTTCCATTATAATTTGTGAATGTCAAACAAATGCAAAAGAACTAAAAATAATAAAATCAGTGGCCAGTACTGAATTATTGTCAGAATTAATTTTTTTTTTTTTTTGGGGGGGGGGGGGATTAAGTCTGTATCACTAATAGATTCTGACTTGTATCACTAAAATCATACCATATCAGAACTCTGGCATACAAAATTATTAGATGAAGGACTTGGTGATGATGTTATTAAGCCACCAAACTCAAAATTAAGCTGACAGGCTTTAAATTACCTTTTGTTGGATAAGACTGTCCATTGATTGTAAAGAATCATGAAATTGTAAAGGATAAATACTTCCAATGTTTTGGTATTATACGTAGCAAGCAATAACGCAGATGGTTTGACAAGAATCTGTTCTAAAAAATTCTAATTTCTGGTAATAATTTAGATTTTCCATATTCATTCTCATCACTCTTCAGTATTCATTTCTTCATAAAAACTAGAAATACAAGACTTTTTTAATTAAAGAGCTAAAAGTATTCGGACCAAACCCAGCACAAGATGGACAAGGAAGCTGGAATGACTAAAACATTACTAAGAGTAAGGGGACGAAGATAAACAAAGTTCCACATTGTAGCAAACTGACACTGGTTGAAAATCTTAACATAAACCACAGATGCCTTGTCACACTAAAAATAGCTGGAGGTGATTGTTTTTTGTCTCCGCTATTGGCTGCGATGATTTGTTTAGTCACCAGAGATGGAAACATAAACCACAAGAGATTAAATAAAAGGTGAAAGGAGATGAACCTGCCTTTTACTGTACAAATTATTAGGCAATAACACAACAATAACATAATAATAACCACAGATGTTAGTTTTTTTATGAGATTATGATTACAATATAGTAATTACCATTTATAATCCCGTATAAGCCAGGTCTAAATGCAAATAACATAGACCCTGATCTGCCATCGCATAATGCGCTGGCAGATCAGGGTCTATGTTGTTTGTTCTACTGATTAGTCCTTACAAACTGCATAGACCCAGATCTGCCAGCGCATTATGTGATGGCAGATCTGGGTCTATGCAGTTTGCAATTGGTATTGGCTTATACGCAAGTATATATGGTAGATAATGAAAATACTTATCTCAGCATGTTTTGGTTGGGATCTGGTTTTTTTATTGTAAAGTAATAAGAGAGAAGTCACATAAATCTCAGATAGTGAGAATTCTCCACACCTGGCTAACCAACCAATCATCCCTTGCTACAATGTTGAAAGAAAGCATAATACGAGACAAAAAAAATAGTGAGTATTAAAAGAAAGTGTAATACTGGCCAAGGCATAAATCTCCACGAAGATTCTGAAGCTTGCTCTTCAGCGATGATTTTATGCCATACATCATTCAATAAAGCTGTTCTTTTTGCATAGTATTAGTGTTATACAATGGTCAAATCTCAATTCTCTTGCATTGAAATCATCATAAAAGTGAAGGATTTTCATCTCATGTGGAATTAAATGTACAATAAAGTGAAGTATCAATATAAAAACAGATTTTCTATAGAACATTGATGTGGTTAGACACTCAGATTTTAACTTATTCTACTTTTTCATCATTTAACCCAAAGCAAAAATAGAGAACAATCAAAATTCAAAGTATTATTCCCTCATCACCAGTAAAAGTTCTCAAGTCATGATAGATATATAGATAGATAGATAGATAGATAGATAGATAGATAGATAGATAGATAGGTAGATAGATGGATGGATGGATGGATGGATGGATAGACAGACAGACAGACAGATAGATAGATAGATAGATAGACAGAGAGACAGACAGACAGATAGATAGATTCAGACCTTAACCTATACTGTAAGAAATTTTATATTTCTGAGAGGTAAAAAAAATAATTAAGAACTGTATACATACTTCCGTGTCATTGTAAAAAAATTATATTCATACTTTTCATATTTTTATTTTGTTTTTCTTATCTGTATTTTGTTTACTGAACAGCCATTCTAAATGTTGTTATCTGTTGAACTGACAGATTCTATCTCTCTCTAGGGCATATGTGTCAGTCACATTAAATTGAAAACTTTAAATTAAACACGTGTACCAGTCTAAGGACACTGCAACTAGCTTAACAGGGTAGTCATAATGTTATTCTGATTAACCTAATCCACCTTTGTCCGAATAAGAATGACCAGAGAACATTCACGCTTAAATGACAAATTTTACAATAAACTGTCACACTTAAAGATTAGCTTTTTGATTCAAAAACATATCTTTTGTAACCCTAGGGTTGGCAAAACAATCTGAACGTCAGCCAACCTGCACTGACCAATTGACCTGCATGTCAGCAATTATTTCCATGTTCTTTCAAGCATAATGATAAAGAAAACTGCCATCAAGGTCTAAAGCTCAGCATAACATTCGTAATTATTACCTCTCACAGCATAATGACATTCAAACCACATACACACCCTCTGCCTTTACCAGATTTAAATCTGGCACAAATAGCCTGTCCAGCAATGGATTGTGATGGGTGATGATAGCCCAGGGGTATAAGGGTCGTGTGACTTCCTGACAGTCTGGTTAATGAAGCATTCAGTTTCCCCTATTACCTGCAGTAATTCTGACTCCTCTTTGGTCAGTGGTTGAGGATCTAATTGACGTCCAAAAAGTAGCTCAATTAATTGAAAAATGGGTTGATAGAAAATGTTACATTGCCCGCATGAGGTGAAAAATATTGTATTTTATTAAGCACAAAAGCTTTTTATTCACCCAAAAAGGAAATATCTGGTTTCCAGAAACATAAATGCCTGTATCTAATTTTTGAAGAAAATCATTTCCTAACATATCTGTGTCATAACAAAAAAATTCTATTTCTGTGGCATCCTGCAAAGCTTCCAAAATCAGAGTAATTACCAAAACAGGGTGCTTTTTTTTTTCTTCAGCAAATGCTAACAACTAGTTCCAGTGACAGGTGTCACCTTTGATTGTGCATATCGATTTCAATTTCTACAGTGATGCGTCTTTTTTATGACAGTTACTTCTGTAGCCACGTGCAGGGCATACCTACTATTCATTCTCCATAGACAGTTTAACCCTCCAACACTATAAGCTTAGCTACTGAAAGGGGATGGCACTTGTGCTACCTTTGCACTCAATGTAATTACCTGTCAAAACTTAGCTTGCAAACCAGCAGGTGAAAAAAAAGTATGTGGGTACGATAGGGTTCTGTAATTTGATGGGACGTGTGTCAGGAATTCAAGTATCCATGCAGGTTAAGTGAAGCATTCCCAGTTCCAGTTCAACAATTAACCAAACAATAAACTGATCATAAAGGGAGAAAATAATAAAGGAAAATGAAAACAAGTAATAAGGGTTCCCCTGTTGCGACCTGATGTATTTTTTTTTTTCTCATGACAATATGTGAGTGACTCCACTCAATGCATCATCTCATTTGACCCTTTGTCACTTTCATTCAGATTCAACATTTTGAGTGTGACTACCTATCATTAATATATACACTGAACTATAAAAACGACATCTTAAAACAACCATCACCATATAAACTCACGTATAATCTGGGTCCAAATGCAAACAACATAGACCCTGATCTGACATCACATAATGTGCTGGCAGATCAGGGTCTATGTTGTTTGTTCTACTGATTAGTCTTTACAAACTGCATTGACACAGATCTGGGTCTATGCAGTTTGCAGTTGGTATTGGCCTATACATGAGTATATACGGTACATTTTATAGTTCCCTTAATTTGAATCTTTTTTCTCCTCATCTTTAGCATTTTAGTTTCTTTAGGAAGTTAGTCAGAACAAATAAAACCTGTAGAAAATCTTGCTCAGTGTGTGATATCAGTGTTAATGTTTTTCTGAGTTATGAATAGGAAATGAACAACTGCAATCAATAGTGCATGTTTTCTTCTACAGTATTCAATATTAAAAACAGTTTAATCATTATGATACATCACCCTAAAAACTATGGGCTGAAAGGGCAAAAGTTAAATTGCAGAACAAAAGAAAAACATCCCCCAGTTCAATCTACTGTTAATCCCAAAATTACACTGATGGTTCAAATTTGAGGGACTAAAGGAATTTTATTAAATTTCAATCTTTTGATTGGGTTTATCCAATGTGAGTAACAACAGTTTGAATTTGAGACACATAAGTAGACTGTATATACACATATTAATGACTTTTTTTTAAGCCCCTTAGGGACCCTGGAAAATTTATTCTTAAATCAGAATTTAGTTTTATTAAAAATCATGGATAATTCATATCCTATATAATCCATGTGGATTTGAATTAGTACTTTGATATAATCCAAAATTTGCTTGATCTGATTCATTAAACAGTCTACCCTGTACTTTACAAGAAGCTGATTCTTTTTATTTTAATGGAATTTTATTTACTTACGTTCTGAACCCTTTTGAATCCTCATCTTTCAGAGATAATCTACGTCGAGGGCTAGAAGCAACATTGGCTACAATGGCACCAGGAATGACATCGCTCTGTTTTGACCTGTCATTGCTGAGTTGAAGGGGCTGTGATTTTTCAAGCATTTCGACCCTTTGTCTGAGAAGACAACGGTATTCCTGTTAATGATACAAATGTACAATCAATTAGAATTGTATAGCACAGTAAAATACTATACAATCTTGCATATTCTCAGATAAGTGATTTATGCTTTAATTTCTTTGCTTCTTTTATAAATATTTAAAAAATAAATATAATTCTAAATTGACATTCTGTATTCTCATTTCTGGTTAAAATATCTTTTAAAAATTTTGCTTTATTAACACAGAATGCAGGTTGCTTAAGGTTTTTTAATATTTCATATTGTTCTTGTAAGTATTTGATCAAGTACACTGAATGAATGATTTTAAAACAATAATCAACCAATCAAAGAAACAAAGTTTTTGAATAAGTGATAAAACTAAATTATATCACAAAAGGTAATACATTGCTTCACATTTACTTAAATTAAAAACTGTCTGAAAAATGGTGAAAAATGGTAAAAGCTATCTAAGCACTGCCCTTCAACTCAAATACAACAAGGCCTCAACACTGTGATGTTTCTAGAAATTCAAACAACTTTCAGTCTTTCTCCCATGATAATACGATGGGGCCAGCCGAATAAATTTGTCCAAACAAATAGATGGGTTAACTATCAGACAAAAATATCCACAGTAAATATTTGCCAAACTTTTGTAACAATGGGAAGTGGGCTCAGCATCAGGCATGGATTAATCTTTGGATAAATACAGCAATATAGGTGGGTTCATCATCAGGCAATGGCTTATCTTTGGATAAATACAGCAATACAGAAGTGGGCTCATCATCAGGCAAGGGATTATCTTTGGATAAATACAGCAATATAGGTGGGCTCATCATCAGGCGTGGGCTTATCTTTGGATATATATGATAAAAGTCAAAAGTTATCAAATGGACCAAAACTGTTCACATGTTGAATGTCATATAAACCTAAATGCTGAATAAATGAATTTACCATTATTGTAAAGACAATTATTGTAGTTTTTGTCATTTTTATCACATTTTTTTTGTTAATTATTTTTTTGATGCATAAATGACCCGAGGTAAAAAATATTGATTACAACTTTTCAACTTACACTTAAGTAAAACAAAATGTACAAAAAGTTTAAATAATGAAAAAGTTCTCTGTACAAAAAAAGTAAAGTGAAAAACAAAAGAGAAATTACTTCCATGGAATGATTTAGTGTATGAAAAATTAAAGGGTATGAAAGTTACAGACAATATGGTAATTATGGTATTAAATCATTCCCACTCATCTCATGTTGTTGTATGAAAGCATTAGTTGGATTATCAGAAGTCCCACTAACAAAACCAGACTGTATTAATGTTTCAGGTAGTGAAAATTTGAATTATTAGAATAAGTCTGGATAATATTAACTATAGGCATTTAAATAGGGAATTTGATTTATTAGAATAAGTCTGGATAATATTAACTGCAGGCATTTAAGTAGGGAATTTGATTTATTAGAATAAGTCTGGATAATATGAACTATAGGCATTTAAATAGGGAAAAAAACAGGGAAAGAAAACCTGAAAATGAAGATTAAATAATTGAACCCATACATGCAAGTTCTCTCTCCTCATTAGAACATTTTCTTTAAAAAATGTAATTTTAAAATTACCTCAAATTTATAAATAAATACCATATTTCTCTTATCTTAGGCCCCAGGGTCCAGCCTTATAAATATGATGAAAATAGTGGGATGGGCTTATCACTGGGCAAAGTTTTCATAAATAAAAATTTGCCTAAATTTTAAAACAGTAGGGAATGGGCTGGTCATAAAACATGGGCTTATCACTGAAGCACAATGGTAGGTTTTTTTGGTAATTTTTTTACTGTATATACTTGCTTATAAGTCAAGTACAACTGTAAACTACATAGACCCAGATGTGCTGTCATACAATGTGTCAGCAGATCTGGGTCTGTGCAGTTAGGAGTAATCAGTAGAACAAACACATAGACTCTGATCTGCCCATGCATTATGTAATGGCAGATCATGATCTATGTTGTTCGCAGATGGACTTGACTTATACGCGAGTACATACAGTATGTTATTCAAGGTATGCTATGAACTTATATTTCCTTCTCTCATCACAACTTTTCACATTCATGTATATATCTAGCTGGATGGTCATTCCATATTGAATGTTTTTAGACATGTAAATTATGAAAATGTGCACAGTTTAGCATTGTCAAATGACAATACCAGTAATTTCATTTGATAATCAGAGTTTTGTCAGTATCTAAATCAGTCAGTAAATGCTTTAAATAGTCATTAATCACAGATTAAAACACAATAAATATAACATTAAATATCCAGACATTAAAGGGAGTAAAGGCATCAGTCCTTAATCCACAATTTTCAAATTAATGTACACAAGAATATTGTCCATTCTTCACTGATTGTGATGTCATTGTTGGCCATTAAAAACCACTAGTGAGTATTTATTATTTTCATAAATTAGCATCTAACTGTCTATCTATCTATCAATGAAGATAGATATGGCTTGACAAGAATGACCTGTTCATTATAATATATATTAGAACCTAGTCCACTCAAGTCATTACGCCCCTTGTCATTTTGCACCCTGCCCCCACCCGTTTGTATGTCTGGGATTTTAATTTTAAATCAATTATAAATAATTGTTAATGTAAATAAAAGCTAACAATATTACCAATCAAAGCATAATTTTTCCTTAATTCTATTAGCTGATTTTAATTTCATGATTTCTGTTATATGATTATTTTGCTTAATTACAGGCACAGTGATTAATCATCTTCAGCAACTTTAGATCAAGCATTGAGGCTATTCCTAATATGTAATAACAAGATGACCAGGCTACAAGGCTAATTGGACAAAGGGTGAAATAACATGGGACAAAATAACCAGCGGCAAACCAACATTGTGGGCATAACAACCAGGTCCTAACATCAAAAAACTTTACTTCACTCTAAAACTTACTCAAAAATATTCTGACCAATCAAAAAGCTGCATTTATACATTTGGAGTAAGATTTTGAAGTCTGGAGTAACATTTATTACTCAAAATGTTGAGTAAAGTTTTATGATGGAGGGGTCAGGAACGTCTGTCTTAAAACTTGACTCTAAATCTTACTCAAAAATATTCTGACCAATCAAAAGGCTCCATTTATACATGTACATTTGGAGTAAGATTTTCAAGTCTTGAGTAACATTTATTACTCAAAATGTTGAATACAGTTTCATGACGTATGGGCCAGTTCCCCAAGTATATGTAGCATGCATGCACACAAATATCTATTTTGCAAGTGAACTTGACCCTCATGAGTATTCCACTGGATATTCAAACAGATATGATGGCCTATATTTGAGCTTTATGGCATACATGTATATTTAGTTTGCACGTTGTTCTAATTAACAAATATTGCATGGTGCTGAGAGCATTATGGCAGTCTACGGACCTGTCAGTAACTACCCAAAAAGGTATATGGACTGAAGTGAAGCATATAAATTGCCATGATGCCTCTCAGCACCAAGCAATATTCGTTATACCGGAGTGTTCAACTGAATGAGTGCATGACTTGTATACACAAATGGATTGAGTGCAATGTGTGACCTATATAAAGAAATGGACCAGGCGCAACGTGTGACTTGTGTACAGAAATAGAGTAGTGCAATGAGTGACTTGTATACAGAAATGAACTTAGCGCAATGCTTAACTTATATAAAGAAATGGACCAGATGCAATGTGTGACTTATATACAGAAATGGACCAAGCGCAATGCATAACTTATATACAGAAATGGACCAAGTCCAATGCATGACTTGTATACAGAAATGGACCAAGTGCAATGCATGACTTATATACAGAAATGGACCAGGCACAATTCATGACATATATAGAAATGGATTGGGTGCAATGTGTGACTCATATACAGAAACAGACCAAGTGCAATATGTGACTTATATACAGAAATGGACCGGGTGCAATTTAAGACTTATATACAGAAATGAATCAGGCACAATGTGTGACTTACATAGAGAAATGGATTGGGCACATGTGTGACTTACACACAGAAATAGACTGGGAGCAATTTTTGCATGACTAATATACAGAAATGGATCAGGTGCAATGCATGACTTGTACACACAGAAATTGAACTGGGTGCAATACATGATTTATATACAGAAATTGAACTGGGTGCAATACATGATTTATATACAGAAATTGAACTGGGTGCAATTCGTGACTTGTATACAGAAATTGAACTGGGTGCAATTCGTGACTTGTATACAGAAATTGAACTGGGTGCAATTCGTGACTTGTATACAGAAATTGAACTGGGTGCAATTCGTGACTTGTATACAGAAATGGACCATGTGCAATGCATGACTTGTATATAGAAACAAAGTAGGGTGCAATGTGTGACTTAGGGACTGACCCATTTAATTTTCTGGTGGGATTGGGTCGGCTGGCATTTTCTTTTTCATGATAAATTATTCTTTTCAACTAATATAATATATATAATAGCATTTTTTGTTATTACTACAAATCAGAGCAAGAATAATTTTTTCAAGCTATCTGAGAGCCAGATATTTGTTTCCAAAAAATCCCAACCGCCCGCCCCCCCACGAATAATTAAATGGTTGGTCCCTTTTTTACAGAAATAGACCAGATAGTTCATATCATATTTTACAGAGTGAATGAATTACAAGGGATTAAAAGAAACCTAAATGTATGAAGTATAATATTATAGTTAGTATGAAAGAAAATGGTACACACAAGAAGCTGAAGTAAGAAATATCTCCTTGTATGTGGTGTCAAGAAAACTCAATATCTGGGTAGTACCTTACATACCACCCACATATAGCAAGCAGTGTTAATCCTCACAATATCTGGTTAGTACTTTACACAATACCCACATATAGCAAGCAGTGTTAATTTTCACAATATCTGGATAGTACTTTACACAATACCCACATATAGCAAGCAGTGTTAATCCTCACAATATCTGGATAGTACTTTACACAATACCCACATATAGCAAGCAGTGTTAATCCTCACAATATCTGGATAGTACTTTACACACTACCCACATATAGCAAGCAGTGTCAATCTTCACAATATCTGGGTAATAAATTCTAGCATTTTTACAGTCTATACTTTACACCCCACCCCACCCCCCCACACATACAGCATATAGTGTCAATCCTCACAATATCAGAGTACCGGTAGTACTTTACACACCACCCACATATAGCAGGCAGTGTCAATCCTCACAATATCTGGGTAATAATTTTTAGCATTTTCAGTTTCTATCTTACACACCACCCACACATAGCAGGCAGTGTCAATCCTCACAATATCTGGGTAATAATTTTTAGCATTTTCACAGTTTCTATCTTACACACCACCCACATATAGCAAGCAGTGTCGATCCTCGCAATATCTGGGTAATAACTTCTAGCATTTTCACAGTCTGTACTTTACACCAGCACCACAACCCCACCACCACCACCACCAACCACACACACACACACATATAGCAAGCAGTGTCAATCCTCATAATATCTAAATTGAACTTTGCATGCCACCCACATATAGCAAGCAGTGTCAGCCTTCACAATATATGGGTAGTACTTTACACACCACCCACATGTAGCAAGCACTCAATACTCAATATCTGGGTAGTACTTTACACACCACCCACATACAGCAAGCAGTGTCATTCATCACAATATCTGGGTAGTACTTTACACACCACCCACATATAGCAAGCACTCAATCCTCAATATCTGTGTAGTACTTTACACTCCACTCACATATAGCAAGCACTCAATCCTCAATATCTGTGTAGTACTTTACACTCCACCCACATATAGCAAGCAGTGTCAATCCTCATAATATCTGGGTAGTACTTTACACTCCACCAACATATAGCAAGCACTCAATCCTCAATATCTGTGTAGTACTTTACACTCCACCCACATATAGCAAGCACTCTTAATCCTCAATATCTGGGTAGTACTTTACACACAACCCACATATAGCAAGCACTCTCAATCCTCGATATATGGGTAGTACTTTACACACTACCCACATATAGCAAGTACTCTCAATCCTCAATATATGGGTAGTACTTTACACACTACCCACATATAGCAAGCACTCAATCCTCAATATATGGGTAGTACTTTACACACTACCCACATACAGCAAGCACTCTCAATCCTCAATATCTGGGTAGTACTTTACACTCCACCCACATATAGCAAGCACTCTCAATCCTCATAATATCTGGGTAGTACTTTACACTCCACCCACATATAGCAAGCACTCTCAATCCTCAATATCTGGGTAGTACTTTACACACAACCCACATATAGCAAGCACTCTCAATCCTCAATATATGGGTAGTACTTTACACACTACCCACATATAGCAAGCACTCTTAATCCTCAATATCTGGGTAGTACTTTACAGTCCACCTACATATAGCAAGCACTCTCAATCCTCATTATCTGGGTAGTACTTTACACACTACCCACATATAGCAAGCACTCTCAATCCTCAATATATGGGTAGTACTTTACACTCCACCCACATATAGCAAGCACTCTCAATCCTCAATATAGGGATAGTACTTTATACACCACCCACATATAGCAAGCAGTGTCAATCCTCATAATATCTGGTAGTACTTTACACTCCACCCACATATAACAAGCACTCTCAATCCCCAATATATGGGTAGTACTTTACACACCACCCACATATTGCAAGCACTCTCAATCCTCAATATCTGGGTAGTACTTTACACACTACCCACATATAGCAAGCACTCTCAATCCTCATAATATCTGGGTAGAACTTTGCACTCCACCCACATATAGCAAGCAGTGTCAACCTTCAAAATATATGGGTAGTACTTTACACACCACCCACATATAGCAAGTAGTGTCAATCCTCATAATAGTTGGAAAAACAAACAAAGAAACACACACACAGTGGTCCCTCTCTATAAATCCCCTCAGTATAATGCTGCCAGTCTTATAACAAGGGTATAATCATGGCTCCCATTAAATTTGAATTTTTTTTTATGATTGCTACTTTATTTTTTTTCACCTAATTTTAGTTCTTATCAAATGAGAATCAATTATAATGATTTCTCATCATTAAATATGCTATTTCTGTGTTTTTATTCTCTATTATGACATGGCCATGTTGTAGCATCCCTCAATACAAGGCTCCCTCACTTATAATTCAGGTCACATTTATGACTCACATGAACAGTGTCATAAAGAGTGATATATATATACCTGATTTAAGTCTGTATTTTTCATCAAATCTTTTGGGGGTGCATCATGTGTGAGACCAGAAACTAAAATGCATGTATATAATATCACTGGAAGAGCTGATTTTTCAATTTTATATAGAATGAAAATGGATTTTATAACATTATCATCAGTGAAATTTCTATTTTTCTCATCTTTTGGCCCAATTTTTGAGTCTGAATTAGAGAGTTTACAAAAAATCAGGGAGGTATCACATGTATAACAATGACACCAGAATATGATGCAAAAACCCATTACTGTACATAAAAGCTTACAAGTCAAGTCCAACTGCAAACAACAAAGACCATGATCTGCCATTGCACAATGCGATGGTAGATCAGGGTCTATACTGTTTGTTCTACTGATTACTCCTAACAAACTGCACAGACCCAGATGAACTGGCACTTTATGCAACAGCAGATCTGGATCTGTGCAGTTTTGCAACTGGGCGTGACTTATAAGTGAATACAGACTCTTGACCGACAAAATGTTGGCCCCTGATACAGGGCATAAATGACATAAAAAGATTAAAAAAAGAAATCTTTTTCTCTGATATCAAAGTAGAGGTACTGTAATAAGTTTATAAAACCAGACAGTACATTTGTTTTCTTCGTTTCTTTCATTGTTTATAAAATCTGCCTCAGAAGCTATTATCAGTGTCCACCACTGAAAGCCTGATTTTACTGGTTGGAATTCACAGGCTTTGTGTAACCCTGGAGTGACAGCCAGTGTGACCACTATTACAAGCATCTCTCACATATCACCCCATGATTAGCCATCATAGCTGAGATCTCAGATGAAGTGCATGCAGTCCACTCTTCTTATAACTAGTGTGCTCATTCACATGCACAGTACACAGTTAACCTGCTAAGAATTTTTTTGTTGTTGTTGGTTCTAACAGTGCTTTTAAAACATTATTGGCTATATCATGCCAAGGAAATGGAAGCTAAGTGCCTTTCCCAAGGACACACATTAAGCCGATTCTCAAGTTTCATAAATCTAACATGAACAGTACCCAACAAATGATTTAAAGACAAAATGTCAACAAAGTCACTGCAGAATGAAATATAGATCACAGAGACCTCTTTTTGAAAAAAGGTTGTTGTACTTATCGAGATGCATTCCCTCACCAAGTTTTATGATTCTAGGAAGGATACTGTTCATACAGCATGCCAAAAACCTATGTGGTCATGAATTAAATGCAAAAACTAAAGCCATTAAAAAGTGTAATATAGGTTACAGTGAACTTCTTTTGCTGTAAAGGTGTGGTAATAACAGAAATGCATAATATCTTCAAGTTTCATTATTCTAGCATGAAATGCCCATCAAATTAACTTCAAACACAAAATTTAACCAAAGTCAGTGAAGCATCAAATATGGGCCACAGTGACTTGCTTTGCAATGAGGTGTAGCACCCATCAAGTTGCATCCCCTCACCAAGTTTCATGAATCTAGATAGGATAGTATGTACACAGCAAACAAATAACCTATATGATCATGAGCTAAATGCAAAAACATAACCACAACTAATAAAATGTGAAATGTAGGTCACAGAGATCTACCATCACACAATGCACTGACATATCACATCTCCTATACTATGTATAATGCCTAATTGTTTGTGTATAATGAATGAATAGCATTCATCTAGATTTACCATCACACAATGCATTGACATATAACATCTCCTATACTATGTATAATGCCTAATTGTTTGTGTATAATGAATGAATAGCATTCATCTAGATTTACTATCACACAATGCATTGACATATCACATCTCCTATACAATGTATAATGCCTAATTGTTTGTGTATAATGAATGAATAGCATTAATTAAGATTTACCATCACACAATGCATTGACATATCACATCTCCTATACAATGTATAATTGTTTGTGTATAATGAATGAATAGCATTCATCTAGATTTACCATCACACAATGCATTGACATATCACATCTCCTATACTATGTATAATGCCTAATTGTTTGTGTATAATGAATGAATAGCATTAATTCAGATTTACCATCACACAATGCATTGACATATCACATCTCCTATATAATGTATAATTGTTTGTGTATAATGAATGAATAGCATTAATCTAGATTTACCATCACACAATGCATTGACATATCACATCTCCTATACAATGTATAATGCCTAACTGCTTGTTGTCAATGAATACACAGCATTAATCTAGATCTACCATCACATAATGCACTGACATATCACATCTCCTATACCAGTGGTTTTCAAAGTACAGGTTGCAGAATGTCAGGTAATATTATGATTTTATGATAATATTTTCTTGAACTGGGTTGCGAGAAAAAAAGTTTGAAAACCAGACCTTTACAATGTATAATGCCTAACTGTTTGTGTATAATAAATGAACAGCATTCATCTAGATCTACCATCACACAATGCACTGACATATCACATCTACACTTTTCATTCTACTCATGATTTCAAACAGCATAAATCCTGGTCAACCTGTCATTATACAAAGGTAGATCTGGATCTGTGTGTTCAAAGTTGGTTGCATATAAACAAAATAAAAATACAGTATGTATGTACGTATGTATGTATGTATGTATGTATGTATGTATGTATGTATGTATGTATGTATGTATGTATGTATGTATGTATGTATGTATGTATGTATGTATGTATGTATGTATGTATGTATGTATGTATGCATGCATGCATGCATGCATGCATGCATGCATGCATGTATGTATGTATGTATGTATGTATACTCTCACTATAAAACTTTTCATTATAACACTTTTCATTGGAACCATACAAGTAGAATGCCTTATAGTTGAGGTATTTTACACATAATATTACTGTTAAATAGAGAATGGAATCCATGATCATACCTGCCTTATAAAAGGGACTATATTATACTGAGGTACCTTAAGGTGAGTGAGTATGTATGTATGTATGAATGTATGTATGTATGTATGTGCTATATGGTGCGAAGTAACAGTTTTATACTAAAAATGATAAAGGTAAACATTTATAAAATCTGAGTGAGAGAAACCCATCCCAATAAAAAGATACTCGTATTCATGCAAAAGATAAAAGCAGATGCATGTAAACATTCATGAAAAGTATATAGAATAAAATATAAAGGTAAAAAAGGTAGAAATCCTTAAAATACAGATTCAATTTCTTTTAATATATACTGCATAATTTTAAAATGTAAGAACATACAAGAGATTTTATCGCGGTGGCACATAATCAAATACTTTTTCATCAAGCTGGAGTCACATTGTTTATGGAGTAGTTCTCCTCACTGTGTTTATGTGTCTATACTCATATGTATACATCCATCTGTTTAAGTCATATTACTAAGTGTGGGTATGTGTGTGCTGTCTGTCTGTATGTTTGTTGGTGGATAAATATCCACAACTGCACCTTTGCATGAATACATGACATAGAATGCAAAAGAATGAGAGGAATAGAGGGAAAGGTCAGATAGATAGAAAGATTTATAGATATATGAAAGTGTGAAAAGACTAACAGACTCACACCAATAAAGAGAGGGAAAAACAGGCAGAACTGTAGACCTACAAGCATACAAAGTCTGACATGCCCTACAGAAAATTCAATAAATACTGATTCCTTGTGGTCCCATTTATGACAAATCATTATAATTTCTTTGGAAAATCACGGAAAAAACATTTGTATAATATCATCCAATTGATTGATAATGATCGATGTAGATCAATTAACGTGCCAAAAGGGAAATCTCTGTAATTTATCATAATAGTTAATATTTTCGAAAAAGAATTTTAAATGTGTCTTTTCCACAAAAGACATAAAAACTCATTAACTTGACAATTAGTATTAGTTTGTATATAAAATTCTGCTAAAAATTAGTGGTTATGTGAAACCAAGTCTGACAAGTATCAATTGTAGATTTTTAAGGGTAGTCTTATTTCTGTTTGTGTAATACAATCCACAAATTTGGGGAGTGGAGCATTGTTCTCAAGACAAGTATTCAACAGACTGAGATTTTGTAGGTCTCACATCACAATTATCTTTCTTATTAGTCATCGTGTACAGTACTCCCACACTATAAGGGACATCATTATAACATGGTTCCTGTCATAAAGTGGGTACGGTCATGTATCCAATTTCATTAACTGGTAGTAAAATAATATGTACCATGTACTTCATTACAAGGTAGTCTCACTATAAGGTGGTATACTCAATGACTCCCATGGTCAGCATTATAACGAGGGAGACCTGTATCATTCTTTTTAAAAAGCATGCATTAAATAATTCATGGAACACAAATCACCCTATTGATGCTCCATGCAAATCTGGTTGCATGGCAGTCAAATCATGTACTGAAAGATATTTATGCACAAGAGAGACTGCAAACAAGACATCGATGGCATTATGCAATACAGTACTCCCTCATTATAATGCTGCCTTAGAGTGAAACCGCCTTATACGAAGTACAATATACATACAAATTTTACATTTACATAATAAAATGGGATAAATGACCGTACCAACCTTATACAAGGAACCATGTTATAATGAAGGGCCTTATAGTGAGGGAGTGCTATCACGTAATTGCCTTAAAATTTAAGTTTCTCTTTGCCTGTGGGGAAAACTTCACAATAAATTCATACTATGTCTTGGGGGCCATATTTTGGGTTCACTATAGAAGATGCATGCTATTTGGTGTAGCTCAAGACCTGTAACTGATGTGATCTTGGAATGCTTGGCTCATTTGGCATTTTAAACAGATACTATATCATGTACAGTGTAGGATGAGTAAAACTGATGTACAACAAGTACCATATATACTCGCGTATAGTCCGATACCAACTGCAAACTGCACAGACCCAGATCTGCCATCACATAACGTGCCAGCAGATCTGGGTCTATGCAGTTTGTAAGGACTAATCAGTAGAACAAACAACATAGACCCTGATCTGCCGGCGCATTATGCACCAGCAGATCAGGGTCTATGTTGTTTGCATTTGGACCCGACTTACACACAAGCATAATGGTAAAAGTTCCTAGTCATTTGCACTGCAGGACAAGTAGGCAACCAAAACTTTTTTGAGCCCTGAATCTAAAATACTCACCATTTATCCGACACTTTTTCACCGAGTCATTCATGAAATGAAAAAGTGAAATTGCCACAAAGCATGCATCACATGATAGCACTCATCCACAGTAGACTTAAGATGATGATAATCACATTGAGGAAATTGAGCAGAGTGACTTGTGCAATATCAATTCCATGGAAAATGGACCAAGTTATAGGTTAACAGTATTGTAACTTAGTGAAGACTTTCACTAAAGAAACTTAGGAATGGCAAAAGGCATGTCATTAATTATTAAAGTACATAATTGTTTACCCATTTGAAATGGAAAGTACCATATATACTTGCTCATAAGTTGAGTCCAGTTGCAAACAACACAGACAATGATCTGTTGTTACATAATGCACCAGCAGATCAGGGTCTATGTTGTTTGTTCTACTAATTACTGCTAAAAAACTGCATAGGCCCAGATCTGCCGTCACATTATGCAACAGCAGATCTGTGTCTGTGCAGTTTGCAATTGGACTCGACCTATAGCAAGTATAGATAGTAATGTGATTTCACTCAAGACATTGACAGTCAAGTACAGCCTATGATAAGTGTATACCAATTTATTCTTGTTGTCTTTAATAGTATAGTCTCATTAATCCAAAATAAATGAATCCCTCAGATTAACTCAACCAATGCAGCAAAGAATGTGATATTTACGGACTTTGATAAACTTATTCCCATCCATGTCATCTGATTGGACGTTACTGTCGGATAACAGAGGTCAGATTGATGAGATCACACTTTATTACATAACCATTTAATCTTACATGGCTGATCTAGTGTTTGATAAAAATGTTTAATCTGTATTTGTGTATTGCACACTCAGGCTACAACTATTTAAGTGCTGTGATTGACATCCACACATAAATTTTCTTAGATGCACTCAACTGAACTTTTATAAATCCCAGCTTGTTTTGAATTCCATTCACTTGGTATATGTAAAAAAAATTATCAAGAAAGCATGAAAGATGGGGTATGTAATAAAGACAAAACCACATTCGTGTTTTGTTCCAGTCAGTGGAAAGAACTCATTTGATATGGCATATGAATATGGCCTGGTCTGACAGCCTCAGCATATCCATATGCCACACCAAAAGTTTTGTGCATGTATACCATGTCTACCCGGGTATAAAGAAAACACAACTGTGAACAGCACAGACTCAGATCTGCCAGCATATAAACTGCCAGCAGATCTGACTCTACCCTGTTAGCTGGAATCATACATAGAAAAAAACATATACCCTGATCTGCCTGTGCATTATGTGACAATAGGTCAGACATGGAGATTATAAAACTCTGAGCTCGAGTTTCCACTAACACCTAATCAGAAACAAGCTTTAAAAAGCAACATCATTTGTGATTAGTCAAAACAAAATCTCAAGCTAAAACTTAAGCTCAAGAGTTTTATGATTTTCAGGCTTGGATTCATGATGTTTATAGTTGGATCTGACATATACATCAGTTAGTACCATATAGCTGAAGTTCAGTAATAGGCTGGGATGTAATATCTTAAAAGATCACTAAAAATGACTAACAATCCTATGGATAACCATATTTAGTCATGATTCTGTCTGGAATTTATACCTAAATTGACCCATCTTCGCTAGCCAAGGGTCATCAGGTCGTTACTTCAACAAGGTGGATTGGCAATCCTTGTCTAGTAAAGATGAAGGTGACCAGAATTCTGCAGCTGAGCAGTTCATGCCACGCTTCTCGTGCCCCTTTTGATTCACCCACTCATCCCAACCAAGGGAACTGATAAAAGCCTCTTACTATTGTGCATGTCTGCATGCAAATTTCAATACATACCATATGTACTCGTATATAAGCCAAGTCCAAATGCAAACAACATAGACCCTGATCTGCCGTCACATAATGCACCGGCAGATCAGGGTCTATGTTGTTTGTTCTACTGACTAGTCCTTGCAAACCGCATAGACCCAGATCTGCCAGCACATTATGCGACAGCAGATCTGGGTCTATGCAGTTTGCAGTTGGTATAGGATTATATGCGAGTATAGACGGTACTGCCTATACTTGCTTATAAGTCGAGTCCAACTGCAAACATTATTGACCCTGATATGCTGCCATATAATGCACCAGTAGATCAGGATCTATGTTGTTTGTTCTACTGATTACTCCTAACAAACTGCACCGACCCAGATCTGCCGGCACATAATGTGCCAGAAGATCTTGGTCTGTGCAGTGTGCATTGGACTTGACTTATAAGCGTGTACAGATTGTACCCTCAATTTTTCAGTCCACTTCTTTAATTGTACAGGACAGAAGTCTGTACATTGCAGATGGAGAAAGGAAGGAAGGAATGACTGAACAAAAAGACTATACATAAAGATGGGTAGCTGGATTGATGAACACATGGTTAGGATGCAAAGATCATCACCTCCAACCCCAGTAGTTTATTTGTTGAATGGATGGATGAACACAGATGATTAGGATGCAAAGATCAACACCTCCAACCCCAGTTAAGTTTATTTGTTGAATGGATGGACGAACACATGGTTAGGATACAAAGATCAACACCTCCAACCCCAGTTAAGTTTATTTGTTGAATGGATGGATGAACACATGGTTAGGATGCAAAGATCATCACCTCCAACCCCAGTAATTTATTTGTTGAATGGATGGATGAACACATGGTTAGGATACAAAGATCAACACCTCCAACCCCAGCTAAGTTTATTTGTTGAATGGATGGATGAACACATGGTTAGGATGCAAAGATCATCACCTCCAACCCCAGTAATTTATTTGTTGAATGGATGGATGAACACATGGTTAGGATGCAAAGATCAACACCTCCAACCCCAGTAGTTTATTTGTTGAATGGATGGATGAACACATGGTTAGGATGCAAAGATCATCACCTCCAACCCCAGTTAAGTTTATTTGTTGAATGGATGGATGAACACATGATTAGGATGCAAAGATCAACACCTCCAACCCCAGTTAAGTTTATTTGTTGAATGGATGGATGAACACATGGTTAGGATACAAAGATCAACACTTCCAACCCCAGTTAAGTTTATTTATTGAATGGATGGATGAACACATGATTAGGATGCAAAGATCAACACCTCCAACCCCAGTTAAGTTTATTTGTTGAATGGATGGATGAACACATGGTTAGGATGCAAAGATCATCACCTCCAACCCCAGTAGTTTATTTGTTGAAAGAATGGATGAACAAACAGATAGTTATGATTACATAATACCAAACCGCCACCCCAGTTTTATTCCAAAAAAACAAAGATAATTTTAAGTTATATGGCACAAATCAATCATGCACATAAAAAAAATTTTTTTTAAAAGCTTGGAAATATTTAACATGGCTTCAATAAAATTACAGATATCACATGCACTAAAAAAAGCAGGAACAAAAGAAAAGCACAAAAACAAAAGCTAAACAAAATAATACTTTTATTCATTTTAAACAAAAATACCTTTAAATAAGGTATTCAAAATTGCACAATTGGTAATGATAGGTACATTTCAATTCATCCATCAGCACTCATACATTTGAATACAATATGTATTTCTCAGCATAATATGTGCTTCATAGAAGATACAAGACAATAATTTATTTCTTCACTAAATGCATTTATGACTTCTAAAAAAAAAATATTACCCTAAATTATACAATGTTTTCTAGTAGATGCTTACAAAATCCAAACAGAATGAATCTTGTGAATGGGATAGAGTATTTTAATAGGGTACTATACAGTTTTCTAATAGGATATTATTATTATTATTATTAATATTATTATTTTAAAAAATTTTTTAATTAACTTTACTCCTTCTTTATAAAATATTTGAGATGTAGCTACCATCTATAAGTCATCTTCTTTAATAAGCCACCTCCCTTAAACGGCCAAGAGTATCCTGTCTCCCTACTAGCTGCCAGGTTAAGTGAGGTTGTGCTCTACATACACAGTTCAACAAGCATTGCTGGACACCGGAATACAAAGGACATGTGTATACAAAGGACATGTTTATGCAAATGACAACTGTATACAAAAACATCTGTATACAAAGGACACCTGTATACAAAGAACATCTACATATATATACAAAGGCACCAGCTCAAAACGAACATCATTTATGAACCATTTGTTAAGTTTACTTTACATATTTTACCTGTATATATAAAGAACACCTGTTAATTTAGGACAAAAGTGTATAGTCCCTTTGTGCCCTATATATACAAGTTTTTTATAGTCATGATTAAGCTATGGAATTTTGTGGATGGGATGGGTGTGAAAGTATGGTATTAGCTGAGTCTGTGGGCTGGGTCATAGCCATTTTCATTTATACATATGTATCTGATCCCATCCTATATGTATCTGGTCCCACTCCATCTGGAGAACTTTATAACTCTCCGCTTTAACTAAATATTTTTTCCCACAATGATCCCTCAAATTTTAATAATGCTTACCAATTCTTTTTTCCACTTAAAGGAAAGAATTTTGTTTGTTTACCGTTCATGTTTGTTCCATTTATGGTTTCAATCAAACAAAGGTATATATATATATATATATATACAGCTTCAATCTGGATCATCTTTTTCTCATTTTTGGGCAGGTACAGTCAAATCTCAATAATCCATTGTAAAATATTATCACTAACAACATAAAATGAAATTAGATGATACTTTTCAATTCTGAATGACTTTCAATGAATGTTTCCTAATCACATCACATTAAAGCCATTTTCAAAGATAAAGAATTTGCATGAAAGGACTCTGATGCTATCATAAATCTAAAGTAGGTGAGTTGCTGCAAAATCCACCCCACCACACCCCAGGGCTGTACAAACTTATAAGGGTGACCAATAAACATTGAAAAAGATGCACCAAAATGAACTTATTAACTAATGTCAATGTTGTTTGATTTACAAGTCACCAAAAACAAGTAACAGCAACTCTGCTTGACCAGCATGCACAGCTCAAGGTATTAAGGGTCAGTGCTATTCATGCATACCTGTCTTTGTGGTCACCATGTGTGGGCAGTGGGCACACAGGAAGCCAATAAGACACTCCCCCATAGCAGGGATGACTAAGCAACTTATGACCAACTGCAGGAGTGGGAGAAGTTGAGTGAATGAATGAGCAACAGATGGGCAACTGTCTGACCCATTTAGGAGTAGCAGGGTTAACCCAGATAAATATTTGTTGATAAAGTAGCAAAAAGAATGCATGCTTCAGTTTTGTGGATTTCATGTTTGAATTGGGAGGAAGGGGATGGGTAGAGCATCATGGGCACTCTGGGTTGGTGTTTGTTGTTGATAAGATACTGAAGACAGATAGATAGATATATATATAGATACACAGACAGACAGATAGATAGATACACTGACAGACAGACAGATAAATAGATAGATAGGTAGGTAGATAGATACACAGACAGACAGACAGACAGACAGACAGACAGACAGATAGATAGATAGATAGATAGATAGATAGATAGATAGATAGATAGATAGATAGATAGACAGATAGATAGATAGACACAGTATTAAGAAACAAGTGCACTGCAGTCATTGTAAACTATGTAGTCAAAATGCAGTTTGGGCCATGTTCAATTGAGGTGCTTTTGTAACCTTTTATCAAACATGACAGCATTGGTGACCTGGGTTTGATCCTAAGTGAAGGTCCTATTTGAAGGGGAGGGGGATAGGGGTTAAAAAGTAGGTTGGGGGGGAGTGTTGACAGATGCAAACCCCTCCTTTCTGTTACTAAGACTGTACTGTCCAATTAAAGCCTTATCCTGTCAGTTGATTTCCATCCAAATGCAATTACTATTATGTCAACTATCATGCAAACACCTACCTCCCATTTCCTCCACATGATATAGCCAAATAAACTGTTGAAAATGCCATTAAAAAGTAACCAACCAACCATCACATTAAATGACTCCTTTGTTCACAGCTCGGAGGATGCATAAATGGCATGATGCATTCTCCTACATGTCAAAATAGGAAACTAATGGAGGCAACCATTTTGCCCTTGGATATGTATCCCATCATGCTGTTCCAGCTGAGGTCACGACCTTTTAAAAGTGTGTGGTTTATATAAAAGAACTGAACTTTGTATTTTACTTATTTTGCCCTTTTTGGGCTTTTTCTTTGTTTTTTGTGCCCTTTTTGGGATACGTAAACTTATTCAACACTGAATAGCCAGGACTGTGCTGATGTGCTGTTAAACCTTATGCATACATAAATGCATACTTTGTTCACAAAACACATCAAACTTTTCTTACATATAGATCCCATCCCCTGATTATGATTGCTGCCACAAACAATTTTGCCAAAAGAATATTTCATTCACAACCATTTTTGATTTTGCAAAGTAATTTGTTTAATGTTAATTGCTTCAAATTAGTGTGAATCTTTTTAAGGAAATGAATGCTACATTACAGAATCCATACCTATTTTCAGACAACACAACATTATAAAACACAAAAGGGATTGTAAAGAATGGTAAAAGTTATACTTTATCAATTTTATAATTTATTTATAATTTATGAAGCTTAGAAAGTATCAGATCAACATTTTTCTTAATGGAAAAAACTTTAATTTTCTTCATCTGAATAGACCCCATGTCTCTATGAGATGATGCATGTAAACAAACCCAATATGCACACTGCATGATGCAGCTGAATGGGAGATAAACTATGCCACTGTCATGCAGCTGAATCACTAAACAATAATACAAATGTTAGGGTCTTCAGACCTACAATAAAGTACCTAACATCTGACCCTGTATTTCTAATGCTGCTAAACAAATGAAAAGTGTAATTTTGGTACAAGATATCATCATGCTCTTGCCGAACACACATGTAAAAATGGAACTCAGTCCATGTAGAAACTGGCTTCATTTTCCCCTTCTCAGAATTATAGCTATCAGAAATTTGACACTTAAAAGCAGTTTTTAGCAAATTTTTATTAAACTATATGGACTAGTTTTGATAAGATTTAGATTTAAGGCATCTCAAACAGTAATCAAATAATTCTCATTGTCATCTATCTTCACAGTTTTTTGGGGGTAAATTGCCATTATCGTCAATCTTACCCCCCCCCCCCCATGTTTACATTGGTGATGTCATTATGCAGAAGAGCAGTACAATGAATTCACCCAGTAAGCTACCCCATTATTAAGAAAAAGTTTCCGCAGGTATGATAAAAAAGGAAATGACTTGACAACAGAAAATCTGAATGTAGTCACTAGCAAAATATATTAGAAATTTAGAAACAGAAGGAATTCAGTATAAATTTATCCTAAATATATTCTGTATACAAATCAGGAAACCAATCCATTTCATACTAGCATAATAGCACAATAGATATACATGAGTGGTGTGTGTGTGTGTGTGTGTGTGTGTGTGTGTGTGTGTGTGTGTGTGTGTGTGTGTGTGTGTGTGTAATATATAAACAAACTTTCCAAAAATTACTTCAAAATATAGATAAAATTCACAGCACTTTCATAAAATAAATGTATTCATACTTTTTGTTTAAAAATATAATTTACTAAATCTACAAAATGGAAAAAAATGTGTCACAAGTAAAAAGAGTACTGAGGCATTCTATGAAATGAGCTTTTGCAACTTTATCTATCATGATTTTTCAAAACATGGAAATGCCCCCCTTTTTCCACAAAATGTCAAATTAATATATGCAAACAAACAAAAAAAGGGGAAATTAACATAAATTATTTGACAAATTTGACCTAATTTAATTAACATCTAAAAATTGTAGTAAATCTGAGTTGTTTTTGTTTTATTGTTATAAAAAAAAAGACTCAACCACAATGTATGGCTCCAGCACTGAAAAGCAATCTGAGTCACATGTTACTTAGTACACTGACTAATCCATGTATTGTACTTAAGTCAGAAGAATGATTCCATAATGGTATGGAATTTCATGTTCTATTTTTTGGGCTAAAAAGTAAAGTTTTAAAAATGTAAAATACTTTTGTCACACAAGCAAACATAAAATATAAATCATACCTACACACATGCATCTATATACATGAATTTTCGCCTGGCTGATATATCTATTTATAGATACTGAGATATATATTTCTATTTACAGATACATCAAAGAATGACTAGACTGATTTTTGACATAGTTTTCACTTTAAAATTTAAAAATTTACAAATAAATAGTTTCTCATACTTACAAATTTATGCTTATAAAAAAATACTGTCTCTTTACATCTATTTACATATACAACACTCATATACACAAAATGTACAAAATATATGTAAACAAAATAAATCTCAACACAGCTTGGACAAATAATGGAATCATGCAGTAATACAACACTGAAATAAACATAAGAACAGAGCAAGATAAAATTGCAATGTAGAAACAAGAATCAAAACTCAAAAAGAACATTCATGATGCCAACATTACCAATTAATGGGAAAAACTATCTTTCCTTTCCTCATTTGACTCATTTTCTGTTATAAAACTGCAAATAAGGGTTTATCTTTAGAAAGTGATCAATTGCAGTCTAATTTACAGTTCAGTGCAGATGACCGTGTGTGCAGTGTCTATTTTTTTAGAAACCAATTTTTAAAAAAATTCTTTCTATTATTTTATTCAGCAATATGGTTGTTTTACTAGTACACTGTGATCAAAAGTGTAGCATTCCAGTTGTAAATCTTGTATTAATTAGTCAACAAAAAGTTACATTATTCTGAAACTTTTGTTTACATTACTGCCTCATCAAAATGCACATAACTGCTGAAGAATCCGAACATAAACTGCATATGATTCACTGTAATGCTTTAAAGATACCATCCTTGAGAAATGATAAATGATACAAAAGTTATAATGATTATGAATTATGGAGGAAAAGTTCAAGTTGTGAATTTAGGCAGCTTGTGATTGATGGTAATAACATGAAGGAAGATGATATCATGAATGTTTTACAAACAAGTAGGACAAAACTTGTAAACAAGAGTACCATGAACGGTACATTATACTCTGCCCCATGTTTAACAGTCTACAAACTGATAGGCTTCTTCCTAATCGCAAATGAAAGATATCAACAAAGTCTGATCCAGGTCTGTGATGCAGAACTAAAGTTATTGTGCAGAAACCATTTTTCTTCTTTTAGTCACAATGACCTTGACCTTTGACCTTTTGACCCCATACTCAGTAGGGTTCTTCCTTGCCCAATGTGCAAGCCATCCAAAAAGTTTGGTTATAGTAATTGATGGAGAACTCAAAAGTTACTGTGTAGAAACCAAATTGGTAACAGACGGACACATAAATGGACGAATGGACAGATGGACAACATCATACCATAATACATTCTGCCTTATGGCATGTATATACAAACGATTTTCACAATTTCTTGGTTGACAACACTACTGCTCTTATAATTTCTCTTTGTGAATGGCAATTAATGACCTAGATGGAAGATGAATTTAGAATGATTCCTATGAAACATAATAATGCCACACATTATATTGAATATTTAAATTATGCGCGAAAAGGATGTAGAATATTTCAACATTACAATATACAAAGATATGACAACCAAAGTTCTTTTACATGAGTTGATATGAAATGAAGGGAGTAGCAGACATGATCAGGACCTGTTCAGGTGCAGATAGTAATGCCATTTCCTTATCAGCTCATGTATAACATACAACCAAATGAAAACACTACACACCCAAATCTGTCATTACATAATGTCCTGACTGATCAGGGTCTACACACTTCTTCTTATGTTTTTTTTTAAGGAATGGCATAAACCATGATCAGATGGCCAGGGTCTATTCTAGGATGCGTGATTGCAGGATTCAAGCTATTTTCTAAAACACTGCGCAAACAAATCAACAAAACAAGCAGGAGTCAATGTCATTTTGTGCAACCCTTCCTCGTTTACTTCTTTAAATCTCCCATATATTTATAAATTTCCCCCCACCCCTTTTTTCAAATAAATGGGGGGGGGGGGATTCTCCACTGCAAAGTTTCAGTTCTAGAATAGACCCTGAACTGGTGCATTATGCAACTGTAGATCTGGGTCTGTGCTGTCTGTAATTGGTGTATGTAAATAGGATATATAAACCTTTTTAAAGTTCTTCAAATGGCTTTAGAAAAGTAAATTACTGCTTATTTGTTTAAACTAAGTAATTTTTTCAAGCTATGAGTAACAAAAACTGATTATCTAAATACAATGGGAGGGCATGTCTTATTCCCCTTCCCAAAGTATATAAATATTTTCTTAACTGCAGGATTACTAAAATATCCCTCCAAGGTAAAACATGTTCTCTTTCCACATACAGTAGCCCCTCACTGCAATGAATGATTTGGAGTCCATACGAATTGTTTACTATAACAAGGCATTTGTTGCAAGAAAATATTCTCTTTATGTATACCGGTAACTGCTCCCTAGGGTTTAATGTGGGTGTTTGTTATATCAAGGAATTTGTAATAGTGAGGTTCATTATAATGAGGGTTTACTGTAACTAATTCATGTACTCTCCACTGGAAAACTAAGGAGTTTAATAAAAAATGTCTGCCTTTACACTTAAAAAATTTACAAACACAATGACTACAGTATGCGAGTACATTTCAATTTGATTAAAAGCTGGTGCTATGAAAAATGACAGAGTATTTTCATGTTATCAAAATAAAACAATAACAGCATTAAAAAGTATTTTTACATTAAAAGAATTTGCAGAGTAGGATTCTTCACTATGAAAAACATTTGCATGGCTATGAACTATTTTGTCACAGAAAAGTGCCATTAAAGCAATTTCATTCTGAATAAGAAATAGTTTCTCTACCCTTTTATTACCAATTTAAACAGAGATGACTATTTAATAGTTACCTCAAAGTATATTTAAATCACCCAAAATTTTCATAGCTGCTTAAAATATGCTTACAAGTATACCCAAACAGCATGTACTTTTTAAAAAGTTAATCTCAAATATATTGTTTTGTTTTGTTATCATATTGCAAATACAAATCTCCACAGATATTAAAGAGAACATACATTTTCAAAAACATTATTATTTCAACTGGGAAAAACTTCTGTGATCCAGAGGTATCTCAATGAAATTTCATCAATCCTGAGTGTAATTTTCATGTAAATTTGTACCCTCTTTTCTTGATTTCCATTAATGCCATAGCTATTTTCCAACATAGTCTGTAACTTTAGGACATCTAAAAGTAGGAGATTGTGGCCTAATTTTCAGGATTATGTCATTTCTCAGGAGGCATGTACATAGATCCCTGTAATAGACAAAGGGGAGCCCTATATTCTTTAGAAAGACAAAAAAGAAAACAACAGAAAGCAGTGGCATGCAAGTTCAAAAGCCAATGTGATGGAATTTGGAGCACAACAAACATGCAAATAGGCTGACAGCAAAATCTAACCAAATGAAAGCTTTCTATAAATAAGGCCACCTTATCAACTGAGTAAACTTTTAGCAGTTTTATCAGAAATTTGTTTTAAGTTATAAACAGGTATAGAGACTAGCTTTAAGTACATGCAAACTAATTTTGAACATATTTCATATGATTTCCCTTCAGTATTTTAAAACTTTTTTATCTGCCAAATATGGCCCACTCACTCGGAACAACTGACATTTTTCTGTACAACCCCTTTCAGATAAGGTTCACCGGGACTTTTCAGTCAGTTAACGTGACCACTACTTGACTGCAAAGGAAAGAATCCTATTTTTAAAAACTGACACATACTAACACTGATACTGGGGCAACTGTGGTGCATTTTTTAGTACTAAAAATAATGGTAGATCTATATTTTTACAACGAAAATTATGACTTGCGTTCTTCTGAGAAGCGCAGTAAAGCTTGTACTACCTCAGCTTCTGCTTCTGCCCTTCTCTCTTGTTCTTCATGATACAGACGCTGTCGATCTTCAAAATCTCTCAACTGTCGATTATACTGGTCTATCTGTTCTCTTAATAATGCATCTTCCACCTACAATAATAAATAATGGACACACAATATAGTATTATTAATATTTACATAATGATATGCATATATACTTGTCCTTAGGTGTCTGCATGATAAATACTCCAAGGCAGCCAAATCTTACACAGAAAGAATATATGAGATAAAAGAAAATGGTTAAGAGATGATACATATATGCTGATGAACTAGGAACATCTGAAACAAGGCAAGAAGTAGCCATGTCCACTCTTTATTGGCTGTGAAAACTGTTTGGTCAAGCTTGACCATCAGGTTTCAAACAACAGTTTACAAAGCTCTTCTCACCAAAGTAACCTAATCTACTTCAAATGTTTACCCCAAATTTACTAATACAGCACTCAGCAATCTTTTTGCTCTAAAATGGTGTCCAGGAGCAATGGAGTTCTCGCTTGGTACAAAACAGCTGAGGGCAAAAAAGCTATGAACTTTGTCATTTGTTTTGGATGATATAAACTCTAATCACATCTAATGATCTGTCATAGTACATTAAACGACTGGAAGCATAAAGTTGGGAGTAAGATTCAAGTAATATAATAGGTTTTAATGCATTCGCAGGCCTAATGTCTGAAGAGAGTCTGCATATGGTGGTAGGGATGCCATTTGCAAAGGCTGATTACACAATCCAGGCAAATAAAAGTTGCTTTGGCTGAAGACAGCTGATCATTAAGAAGTATTGATTTTTTTTCTTTGTCTTTTTGTTCCCCCAGTATGAGAAAAATGTTTAATTTTCCACTTCTAACATGCACATTTTGTAAAATTCATGAGAAGCAATGGCTTACCACCCAGCCACCTGACTGTTGCCTCCAGAATGAAGCACCATTTGCAAGGGATGCTTTTTAGTGCAACCCAGTCTTGTAAGCTTCAGTTTTAACTCTGAAAAGCCTTTGTTTCTTTGTCTTTCAGTGATTTTAGAGTTTTTAGTGGCAGATGCAGGGATGATGGGGTCACCATGCACATGTAACAACCTTGGTTGATGGTGAGGGGCTGCTGTGTTCAACCAATCAGACTCCAAAGCACTAGGTTACACAATGTTACTGATTACGTAGCCAAGTTTTACATAAAGATCAGGACAATCTACAAGTAAAATCTAATCCATTTTAACAGCAACATATGGCTTAATTAAGATTAGAGGCTTGGACATGTGTAGGGTGCTATACAAACTTCTCCAACTCAGATGTCCCAGGGATTGCTCTCACAAAGAGCAAAGACCTTACAATGAAGCCCATTTCATGTGCATCTGCTCCACCAAATCTGCCAAAACTTTTATCATCAATTATCACCATAAAATTATAGAAATGTAGCAATTTTGGTTTGCCAAAGCCTCTGTCCTTTATCATTTGCCAAATATGAAATATTGCGCAACCTGGCTAGGTCAAAAGGTTATGCAACTAGGAAGCTGGTATGATATAACCCCTGGGTCTTCAAAACCTTAATGGCAGATGTAAAGCCAAATAACAGTTTTAATCATTGGCCAAAATCAAAATCAAAAAAGGTGCTAAAGTGGCCTTTTGTGCAGGAGAGTTTATTAATTTGAATATTAGGGATTCATTTTTATCAATCTGGTATTTTCCTCTGAGAATGGGTACATTTATTAGCATTAGGAGCAAGCCAAACTGCTTCCAACTCAGTTGACACATATGCTTTGGTTTCTTGAGAGTTTCCACAAATTAAGAACTTTGAAAGCAATAACAGTCACAAATCTTGAGGAAATATCTTCAACTGTGATTAAGTCCCCACACTAGCAGATTAGAAAATTCAATCAACTTAAATAATACTTCTTTTGCCATATGTCCTGTGGTTATGTCATTGAAAAAAGAGAAATGAGAAAAATATTCATTACAGATCATTTCTAATGCAAAACTCGAAACTTTTTCAAACAGCTGAAGATTATTTGCAAGTTGAACAATATGATTATTTCATTTCATTTTAATATATTACCTCATAAATTTATTACTTTATTCCTATAAACCATTGATGTTGACATCAAAAGACTGCATTTAAATGCAAAATTAATAAAAAAAAAAAAAACATTAGTTGCATTTAATTTGTTATGTTGTTGCAATGAAACTAGAAATGTACATATTCTGGATATGCCATTAATTATGATTATTTCAGATTGGCCAGAATTCTTATCTAACTATTTTAACGCATCTTTATTTTCTAGTTATTTCAAGTTCAAGTATCATTAATAATAATGGAAAATGAAATACAAGAAAAATAGTTATTCCAATATTTAACAAGCAGATTTTCTACTATTTTCTGAGGAAAAAACCTCAAAGAATTACTTCATAATCAAATGTTTAAAATCAGTAGTGCATGTTACTTTGCAATCATATTTCTGATATAAGTAGACCTTAGCCACCAAAACTTGAACTGTTTCACAATTCAAATTATGTGCATTCAAACTTTTTGTACCTCACAAAACTAAAGAGTAGCAGTAGGGAGAAGCAGGTGCTCTCTTTCTACAGACAAATGCTCTGTCTGGCGTAATGATTTCTCCCTGGTTACATATGCTCTGGGTCTGCTGCTACTTCGCACATGATGGACTTGTCAGGGATTTAGTGATGATAATATAAAAACCTAAATAATTATATTATGTCCATCTCAGAAGCAAGCAAAATTACTCTTTTTATTTAGCTACGAAAGCTTGAAATATAAATACACTTTTCTTAAGTTAGTTTTATTAAGCTCTTTCTTTATATGAATCTCATATCAGTAGCAAACAAGTATCTCATGTGTTAATTACTTTGCATGGTTACCTATCACAGGGAAACTTAAAAGAGTTATGTTTTTTGCTACAGTTTACCAAGCGACCAGGCAAGTTATCAACAAACATTGTTTGAATCAGTACAGCTGCCATCTATTTCACGAGTCTAACCTATGCATAAAAAGGTAATATTTTACACTTTGATTATTCTACAATTAAGACTCAATTAATGTAACATGCAATGTTATATCATACCTTTATACCTTCTATATCTCCATACTTTGTCAAGAAAGGTATGTTATCTCCATTCAAAATATTTGTTCCAATTTACCCCCATTTATAAATATCCCTCATTCAAGTGGAAAATTTCATCTTGATTTTATATCTTTTGTTATCTTCTCAATTGGATGTTAATATTTACAACTACTTCCACAAACGTACTCAGATATTACACCTCAAAACAGTGCACCACCAAACCATTCAATTTATGACATTTTTTTTTCTCATGAGACTAATTTTTGTATTTTATCTTACACAGTATGATCTCTGGGACATTCTAAGCTCATTTTTTATGCTTCATTAATCTGATATTATTTAAGATTAGGAAGAAATAATATATATGAGTAATATTCAGAGTTGAATATCTAATTCATTAGTGACACCTGTTTTTCTATAACTGATTATAATGAAGACAAAAAGGCTGTTAACAAAAGTCTGAAAAATGTGCCTGCTACAGTACTCCCTCATTATAATGCTGTACATGGGAGTCATATAGTATACCACATTATAATGAGGCTGTCTTATAATGAAGTACATTATACATATAATTTCACCAGTACATAATAAAATGGTGTCCATGACCATTCCTGCCTTATAACATGAATAGTATTATAATGAATGGAGTAAATAGTGAGGGAGTGCTGTATTTATTTGTACCTGTCTTTAAGATTAGTGTTGTCCAAAAATAAAATATGATAGCTTGAGACCCTTATGTCATTACACTGTTGACATATAGCTTTATTTGCATACCCATTAATTATACCAACCAACAAAAAAATAAAAAATGCTGCATTTACAATTTTTATGGGTGAATCTTATTATAAATTAGGTTGAAGAGACAAACACATCTTTAAGATGTCAGCTTGTGTAATAATAATAATAATAATAATAATGACAACACAAAGCTAACCTATGCATGAAAACCATGCCTTGCAGATTACCAGTATTAAAATTTACCTTCAAATATATTTTAACTTTCTACTGCCTTTATGGATAGGTTAAACAGATTTATTTTTGTATTTATGCTGGCAACTAATATAAACTAATTTGTAACTAATCACTTTACAAAGTTATATTTTGGTCATCTGCAACCACATTCCAATTTTCCCAGAGCTTAGTCATTAGAGTGGTACCTCAGCTTTACACCTTTGTAAGCTTCAGATATTCCCCATCTCAGTACAGGTTTATGAAGTAAATCACTGTCAACTCACCTACGTTCGCACATCAGAGTGATGAACATTATAAACGATTTCCCAAATGCCATGGAATTATTTTACTGTTAATTAAATGGGTTTTTGCCCAGCTCTAGCAGAATCCCCGTTTTTTTTTTTTTTTTTTTTTTTTTTTTTTTTTGTCCTACAGGAAGAGCAATGGGGGTGGGGGGAAGGAAGAGCGCAGAAACCTACTCTTTGTAATAATTACTTTTTAAAAATTAACTTGAGATAAAAGTAAAAAATAAAAAAAAATCCTGACTCGGAAGACAATTCCATGAGCCTCCCTCCCCCGAAAATTAAATGGTCAATTTCGAAATCATGATACATTAGCAGAAAAGACATCCTCACAATGGAGTTCGTTTTCGAAAATAAAAGCAGGGACCGGAAGACAAAGTCACTCCCAAGAAAAGAAGAAAAAGTAATGCCAATACCTGGCTGACCACGTGTACGGATTTTCAAGCATAGTTGTGGATATGCGGACGGATTTACCCAAATTGCGGATTTTTTCCATGTTCAAAATAACATTTCAGTATTAAACCTACTTTCTTTCTTTTGAATGCTTTCATCTGTAGTAATTGTGTTCGCCTTTCAAAATATCTCTGGACTTGAAAATCATTCAAGCTGATGAAAGAAATAACGAAAGAGACTTTGCACTGTTACCTCGATTTTTTTTTTTTTTTTTTTTTGTCATACCCACGGATTTTCTTATTAATTTTCCCTTCAATGCTGATTTTCTTCGTAAACTGCATTCTACAAGCAAGGATGTTTCGCAAAATCTGTGCGACCACCCTGAAATACTTCTTTGGGGGAGGGAAGTCTACGTGCTACTGGATCTTGGAGGAAAACAAATCTTCTCGGACAGTGCCTGGGTTTGTCACGTTAACTGGACAATGTGAGAAAAATATAAATAAATGGTTTGTATTCTTTAGATTCTCCTACCTCAGCTCTCTCCGCATCAAACTCTAAGCAACCAACTCCGTCCAATCTGTTTAAATCTATCCAGCCCCGCCATATCACACAAACACCATTCATTATAAACTGGGATTTCAAATGGACCTGAAACAGAAACAATTTATGTATATCTCATTAATGGGTATAACTGGTCATTAATAATGTAATATATGAAATCACCGTATGGCCATCAAAAACAAAAAAAAACTTGTCAGGCAACCCAAGAACATATTGTGTTGTACATCTGAAAGTTTTTTCGTACATGTCCAGAATTTCTAAATGTGTCCATACGACACAGATGACACCGCCTATATGATGCAATGAACATTTATAAGTCAAACAGGAACCATAACTCCATTAAATTATGTCGGAATATGGTAAATATTCTATTTTTCTTAGATCTTCATGATCACAATGTACAATCATATTATGCTTTATATTGTGTTGTACTGCTTCTCGTCCAAGTCTACAAATTTAGTGTGCATCAGAGATGCACAACAATACATTAGGTTTGGTTCGTTTAAGCCAGCTGAAAAATTCTTTTGCCTAAACGCACTTCTGAACTGTAGGTTACATGTATGTGGAGGCATCAACAAAAATGCACAATCTGTACTTAAATGAAGCCCCTTTTGATATCTACTTTATTCTTTTCTGTCAAGGGTAGTTTATTAAATCCAAATAAGACAGCCATTTTGAAACAAAACCGTTATATTTGGTCAGAAACAAATGCCCCGATTTTCACCGCTTGTACTATTTATTTTTGTTGCACCGTTACGTGTGACAAAATCAAGAAGTCAATTCAGCTTTTGATATTTATGTGACGACGCCGTAGGGAGCTATTTTTAGTAAC